>NW_026464897.1:0-14218 GCF_026875155.1 Cherax quadricarinatus
ATGTTGCACGTGTATCTTAACTTTCATCTTTCGGTATTGTATTACTATTCTTGTACAGTACAAACAATAAAGTGGAGATTCACTGTTCGAGATATTGTTGCCCAACAGTAAACCCATCCTAGTAGGAACTAGGTACTCCCCCATCCCCCCACCCATGATCAGTCCTTGGAAAACTTTTCAGGTCTTGTCCAGGACTGAGCACAAATGAGCACAATTGCGACATAATAATACTGGGAGATTTCAGTATCTATTTTCATCAGAAAAATAATAAGCTATGTAACAGTTATAAGCAAATTCTATTATTAAATTGTTACACTCAATTAATGCACCAACCCGGATCAGTTCTCAGCCACCATACTCGACCACATACTCGACCACATACTCGACCACATACTCGACCACATACTCTGTAACCGCTCTGATACAAACTATTAGTCAGTCAGGCGTCATTACCACACATCTTAGTGATCATTTCGTCACTTATTGCACCAGGGAAATAATTAGGAAAACGGATAGGCCTACACAGGGACAATAAAAATGAGGTCAACTAGAAATACAGTAAAGAAACACTGGTAAATAGGCTACACAATTGTGACTGGACAGAGATAACAAGTTGCACGGACGTAAAACGATGCCTGGGAAAAATTCAAAACAATGTTCTCTACCATCCTTGATAATATTGCACCAGTTAAAGAGGTTAGGATTAAACGAAGAACTGAACCCTGGATGACTACTGAGATATTAGATAATATGAAATTCAGAGACCAGCTGCTAAAATGATTTAGGGCAAATATACAGGATGTGTGCAATGCTAAATTAATTTCAAAGGGTTAGGAACAGAGTGCAGAGGAATGTAAAAGGAGCAAAGGCAAGGCATTATTGCTAAAAAATCAAAGAAACAAGAACAACCCAGAAAGCTCTGGCAACAACTAAAACAGTTCGGGTATAGCCATAAACCCTTAGATAGATCTAACATAGTGATAAGTAATGATAACGAGGTGTGCCACGAAACAACTACCTGGAGTTTACCTGGAGAGAGTTCCGGGGGTCAACGCCCTGCGGCCCGGTCTGTGACCAGGCTTCATGGTGGATCAGGGCCTGATCAACCAGGCTGTTACTGCTGGCTGCACGCATCCAACGTACGAGCCACAGCCCAACTAGTCAGGTACCGACTTTAGGTGCTTGTCCAGTGCCAGCTTGAAGACTGCCAGGGGTCTATTGGTAATCCCCCTTATGTAGGCTGGGAGGCAGTTGAAACCAGTCTGGGCCCCTGATAATTATTGTTTTGGTCTTTTAAACGTGTGTGACACCCCTGTTTTCATTGGGGGGATGTTGTTTCGTCTCCCAAGCTTTAGCTTTCGAAAGTGAGTGATTTTCGTGCGAAAATTTTTGGAAATAGCCCCTTAGGTTTTTCCCAGGTGTTTTATCTGTTCTCCCCCGCCTGCGTTCCGGGGAAAGTACAGGTTCAGGAACTTAAAGCGCTCCAGTAATTGAGGTTTTTTTTAATCTCGTTATGGGGCCCCGGTGAAGGATCTCTGTACATTTTCTAGGTGGGAAATTTTTCACCTCCCCTGAAAGGTGCTGTTAGTGTGCAGTAATTTTCCCCCTAGATAGAACGGGTTTGACCTGAAGAGTTTCTTCTGGGTTTCCCCCCCCCTTTAGTTTTAAAGGTTTCTCATTTTTCCTCCTGTCTTTTTTCTACCCGCCGCGATTGATAAAATTTTTATGGCCCTTGAAGGTGGATCCCCCGACATGATCACCCCCAGGTTTTTGGGACGTTATTTTTTTTCCCCTCTTTTTTTGTGGCAAAATTTGTTTTGTATCTGTTTGAAGATTTAATTTCCCGTGTTTACCTTTTCTGAGAAATTTGGAAATTTCTCTTTCTTTTGGAAACTTCATATTGTTTTCTGCAGCCAACTGAAAGATTTGGTTGAGGGCCCCGCCTGGACCCTTGCAGTGTCTGCAATGGAAGCCCAATGTATGCAGATTGGGGGTTGTCATCTGCAAAGGAAGGGGAAAAATTATCTTAAGTAAATTCTGGGACAACTTTTTCCCTCGGGTTTATAATTTAAATTGCGGGGTTCCCATAAAATTTCCCTTTTAAACCCACAGACTCCAAAAAATTTTTAAAATATATTTACAAAAATAAAGGTGTCCCCCAAAACAGTTGTCAATTATTTAAGTGTATCTTAGGGACTTCGTGGGGAAAAAAACCTAAAAAAGGAAAACCCCAACTAAGGCACCGGAAAAACACCCCTTTTTAATTTCCCAAAAAGATGGTGGCCTCTAAATTTGCCAGCCCTCATTGTCCACATAAAAAGACTTGTCCAAACACTACTAATACCGTACCCGGGGGGGTTTACTAAGGAAGCCAGAGCTATTCCCGTTTTTCAAAAAAAACAGTAGGGTGACGTCAGCAACTATAGGCCCTTTAAAAATACTCAGGGGTGATGTCCCAAAAATTTTAGAGAAGGCCCGGGATGTGTCGGTATTAAGTTTCCTTAATGACAAAAACATTCACCATAGTTACTTACCCCAAACAGGTTTCGGGGGATCTTATGACCCACACCCCCCTAATTAATCTGATGGACTACCCGGGCTTTAAATAAACCTTTAGGAAATTTCATAGGTATTGGGGGAACCCAGACTTGCAAAAGGTTCCGAAAAGTCAACCCAAAAAATATTAAGTGAGAAACTCAAAACTTTGGCTAGGTTGTTTGCTGGTTTTTTAAATTTCGTGAGCAAACAGGAAAAAAACTGTAAGAAAACCAACCCCAGAATCGAAGCCCTGTCATTTGCATGTGGGGTTCCCCAAGGGAGCATTTTGGGTCTCTTACTATTTTTGTTATGTGAATAAACATGCCCGTCACTGTCAACTGTATGAATTTTGTTGTATGCAGATGACAATGATCAGGCCCTGATGAACTGTTTGCAAGGGTTTTTTAAAGGAATGTAAAGAGGAACTTAGCATACCTTTAGCTAATCTTTTTAACATATCACTACAAACTGGCATAGTGCCTGATAAGTGGAAATGGCAAATGTACTACCTATTTACAAGGCAGGTGACAGGTCCTTGGCCTCGAAACTATAGACCAATAAGCCTACCTCCATAGTGGAAAATTTATGGAAATCACCTAAAGCCAATATAACCCAACAAAAGCCGCAGTAAGAATAATCACTAAATCCCATCCCTGGCAACACACCCCCCCCACTCTTCATAGATCTAAACTTACTCCCTGTCAGTACATCCACACTTACTACTGTGCAATTCTTACATATACAGGACCTTAAATTTCCAAATATTAAACCCTTGACCTAAAATGCTTTCTTGATAGTTGTGACAGGATCCACAGGCATAACACCAGACACAAAACATCTCTACGACATTCCCCGTGTCCGACTAAATCTATAAAAAAAATTTCAATGTATGCAAAGGCCCTAAAATCTGGAAACACCCTACCGGGAAAACTCTAGAAACTGCAGACACATTATCACCTTAAAAACTACCGTTGGGAAAACATCTTATCTCCCTGATAAACCCCGTCAACTAACTACATAAAAACCACCTGGTGGTTCACACTTACACTCACTCACTCACCCATTTGACTATAAGCACAGAAATACGTATCTTGATCTTTAAAATAATGATTCCTAACTAGTCACAAGTTTGCCTGTGTTTACACCAATATAGAAACTATGTATTTTTGCCAAAACAAAAACATTACATTGCAAAAAACTCACAAACTAGTATTTAGTCACTTAGTATTTATCAACTTACCCCCACAATTTGTAATAATTTAGGGTTAAGAATTAATCAAAGTTTGCCCGAAATGCTAGCCTTGCTAGGTGTTCTAGTGGCCCCTCTGTAATTAGTATTTTATTACATGTAAACCACACAATAACCAAAATTGTAAACCCCGCATTGTAATCCTTTATAGAGAATAAACTTTGATTTGATTTGATTTGAATAATTGCCGAAGCATTGTAGACATCTTGACGGGCACAGATTGATTAATAAATCTCAATACGATTTTACAAAGGGCGTTCCTGTCTTACGAATTTACTAACTTTTTTCACAAAGGGTGTTTGAGGAGGTAGATCATGGTAATGAATATGATATTGTGTATATGGACTTCAGTAAGGCTTTCGTTTAGAGTTCCACACCAGAGGCTATTGAGGAAACTTAAGGCACAGGGAAATAGAAGGAGAAATTTTTTCCTGGGTAGAGGCATGGTTGACAAATAGAGAGCAGAGAGTTTGCATAATTGGGCAGAAATCAGAATGGGAGAAAGGGTATAAGCGGTGTTCCTCAGGGGTCAGTGTTGGACTCTTGTTGTTCACAATTTACATAAACAACATAGATGAGGGAAAAAAATAGCGACATAAGCAAATTTGCTGTTTGACACCAAAATAGGCCGTCCAATTCTTTGTAATGAGGACACTAGAAGCACTCCAGGATGATTTGAATAGACTGATGAATGGGCGGAGAAGTGGCAGATGCAGTTTAATATTGACAAATGCAAAGTTCTAAATGTTAGACGTTAAATAACCATGCCACATTTAAACTAAAAATGTAGATCTTAATACTACTGATTGCGAAAAGGATTTAGGAGTTCTGGTTAGCAGTAATCAAAAACCAAGACAACAGTGCATTAGTGTTCGTAATAAAGCTAACAGAATTTTGGCTTCATATCTAGAAGTAAAAATTAACAGAAGTCCTCTGGTTGTTCAACTCTATATATCGTTGGTTAGGCCTCATTTAGACTATGCTGCTCAGTTCTGGTACCGTATTACAGAATAGATATAAATGGTCTGGAAAACGTACAGAGGAGGATGACAAAGATGACCCCATGTATCAGAAATCTTCCCTATGAGGATAGACTGAGGGCCCTGAATCTGCACTTTCTCAAAAGGGCGTAGAATTAAGGGGGATACGATCGAAGGTGTATAAATGGAAAACAGGAATAAAAAGGGGATGTAAATAGCATGCTGAAAATTTTCAGCCTAGACGGGAAACTCGCGGGCAATGGTTTCAAGTTGGAAAAATTCAGATTCAGGAAGGATATAGGAAAGCACTGGTTTGGTTATAGAGTTTGGATGAGTGGAACAAACTCCCGAGTACAGTTATTCAGGCTAAAAGTTGTGTAGTTTTAAAAATAGGTTAGATAAATACATGAGTGGGTGTGGGTGGGTGGTGAGTTGGACCTGAACTAGCTTGTGCTGCTGGTTTTGGTGGCCGTGCTCCATCCTTGAGTAGAGGTGACAGACTTTGTGGGTCATTGGGCTAATCGGGGGGGACATGGACCTGCTCCGCAGGGGTCAGTAGCCTGTTGAAAATGTTCCTTCTTTCTTATGTTCTTAGTTAGTCTCAGGTAATGAACCACAAAATACGGCAAACGTTGTTTTCTTCAGCAGATGGTTAGTAGACAACAAACTATCACTACACCTCGGGAAAACAGAAGCCACACTCATTGGCAAGAAAAAAACTGAAAAGGGTAAATACCTTTAATGCCCAGTGTAATGGGGAAACCATCACTTCAGTATCTTCAGTGAAGTATTCTGGAAACCCCTTTGACTCAGACGTGTCAGGAGAATTGATAGGAACCATTGTAGTACAGAAAGCCGAATGCTAGGCTAAATTTCCCTTTAAAGTGCATATATCCCTCTGAGAGAATGGAATAGTAATTCGTCCAAATTAAAGTACAAAATAAGAAAAGATTTCCCTGGAGATAAAGTGCTAAAATGTAGTAATGTATTGAGTTTAACTTGGGAAATACTGAGAGAGATTTGTTAATGTTAAAACCTAATAATTACAGTATGCCCAAAAATTAAACTAAGAGAGTCTTGCTTGCTAAATTTTCCCAAAATGTTTTGATCCACTAGGTTTAGTGTCACCCCTTTTACTATAAGAGGGAAATTATTATTCGGGGAAGCATGGAACTTAAATGTGCTTCGGATGAAAATTCTACCTGAGGAATTCATTAACAGGTGGGATGAATTAATTGGTGATTATGAAAAAATTCCAATGTTGGATTTCCCCACGCCAGGTGGCCAATCCAAATTGGGAAAATGTACCCCACATTTTTTGTGATGCTTCAAAATTGGCATAGGGAAAGCAGTTGCTTATCTTCAATGTAATATTTGTTATTTCTCTTGTTATTCTAAGGCAAAAAGTGGTCTCCAATTAAATCATGTACCTTGCCTCATTTGGAATTAACAGCCATTTATGTAGGTGTCAAATTAGCAAATTTTATATAAAAAATAAGTTGCAGGAGAAAAATTTATTAGCGACACTGTAATTTGGTCTGAAAATGAGGTATTCCTTATAATGGATTTGTAATGGAAACAGTAAATTGTGTACGTACAAAACAGAGTCGCTGAAATTAATCAGGGCAAGAGAAGTATAATATTTTGGGGTCAGTATTTTGTTAACATTTAATCATATACCTGGTGAGGAGAATCCAGCTGATTTCTTGTCTCGAGGTTTACCTTATGTAAATTTTTTAAATGCTGTATCATGGTTTAAGGACCGAGCTGGTTGGTAAATAAAGCTAATTGGCATATATTGCTCCTGTTGAAATTACTGTGACCACCGCTCCAATAGTTTGTCCCCCCTTACCCATTGATATAAATAGGTATTCTTCTTTACACAAACTAATTAATGTAACTAAGTTGGTGTTTAATTTCTAAACAAGATGAATATATCATATAATTTTTTCACATCCTCTTTGAATATTGGTAAAGAGGGTACAGGAGGAAATCTATGCAAATGAGATTAAATTGTGTTTGGAAAGAAAAATTGTGAAAGGTTCTATAATAGAGAAATTGGGGCTGTAGGAGAAATGTAATTAGGTGCAGACCTGGAGTTTACCTGGAGAGAGTTTTCCGGGGGTCAACGCCCCCGCGGCCCGGTCTGTGACCAGGCCTCCTGGTGGATCAGAGATGTCAACCAGGCTGTTACTGCTGGCTGCACGCAAACCAACGTGCGAGCCACAGCCGGCTTTAGGTGCTTGTCCAGTGCCAGCTTGAAGACTGCCAGGGGTCTGTTGGTAATCCCCTTATGTATGCTGGGAGGCAGTTGAACAGTCTCGGGCCCCTGACACTTATTGTATGGTCTCTTAACGTGCTAGTGACACCCCTGTTTTTCATTGGGGGGATGTTGCATCGTCTGAAAAGTCTTTGCTTTCGTAGTGAGTGATTTTCGTGTGCAAGTTCGGTACTAGTCCCTCTAGGATTTTCCAGGTGTATATATTTATGTATCTCTCCCGCCTGCATTCCCGGGAATTTCAGGTTTAGGAACCTCAAGCGCTCCCAGTAATGAGGTGTTTTATCTCCGTTATGCGTGCCGTGAAGGTTCTCTGTACATTTTCTAGGTCAGCAATTTCACCTGCCTTGAAAGGTGCTGTTAGTGTGCAGCAATATTCCAGCTAGATAGAAAAAAGTGACTGAAGAGTGTCATCATGGGCTTGGCCTCCCTAGTTTTGAAGGTTCTCATTATCCATCTGTCATTTTTCTAGCAGATGCGATTGATACAATGTTATGGTCCTTGAAGGTGAGATCCTCCGACATGATCACTCCCAGGTTTTTGACGTTGGTGTTTCGCTCTATTTTGTGGCCAGAATTTGTTTTGTACTCTAATGAAGATTTAATTTCCTCGTGTTTACCATATCTGAGTAATTGAAATTTCTCATCGTTGAACTTCATATTGTTTTCTGCAGCCCACTGAAGATTTGGTTGATGTCCGCCTGGAGCCTTGCGTGTCTGCAATGGAAGACACTGTCATGCAGATTCGGGTGTCATCTGCAAAGGGGAAAACACGGTGTGTGGCTGACATCCTTGTCTTATGTCAGAAATGAGGATGAGGACAAGATGGGAGTGAGTACTGTGCCTTGTGGAACAGAGCTATTCACCGTAGCTGCCTCGGACTTAACTCTGTTTACGACTACTCTCTGTGTTCTGTTAGTGAGGAAATTATAGATCCATCGACCGACTTTTCCTGTTATTCCTTTAGCACGCATTTTGTGGGGCTATTACGCCCTGGTCACACTTGTCGAAGGCTTTTGCAAAGTCTGTATTATTAAATCTGCATTCTTTTTGTCTTCTAGTGCATCTAGGACCTTGTCGTAGTGATCCAATAGTTGAGCAGACAGGAGCGACCTGTTCTAAACCCATGTTGCCCTGGGTTTGTGTAACTGGGTGGGTTTCTAGATGGGGGTGATCTTGCTTTTAGGACCCTTTCAAAGATTTTTATGATATGGGATGTTAGTGCTATCGGTCTGTAGTTTTTTTGCTGTTGCTTTACTTTCCCCCTTTGTGGAGTGGGGCTATGTCTGTTGTTTTTAGTAACTGTGGGACGACCCCCGTGTCCATGCTCCTCTCCATAGGATGGTAAAGGCTCGTGATAGGGGCTTCTTCGATTCTTGATGAAACGGAGTTCCATGAGTCTGACCCGGGGCAGAGTGCATGGGTGTGTCATTTATCGCCTGTTCGAAATCATTTGGTGTCAGGATTAATTCGGATAGGCTTGTGTTAACCAAATTCTGTGGCTCTTTTAAACAATTCATTTTGATCTTCGACTCTCAGTTGGTTAGCGGTTGCTAAAAACTGAGTCATATTGGAACTTGAGTAGCTCACTCATTTTTCCCTTTCTGTCATCTGTGTAGGACCCATTTTTGTTTAAGTAGGGGCCCAATACTGACGTTGTTTTCGACTTTGATTTGGCATAGAAAAATACTTTGGGTTTCTTTCGATTTCATTATGGCTTTTAGGTCTTCCCGCGATTCCTGCTCCTATAAGATTCCTTTAGCTTAAGTTCGATGCTTGCTATTTTCTCTGACCAGTATTTCCCTACGCATTTCAGATATATTGACCTCTTTTGGGCCCCTCTGCTATTCTTTTCCATCGCTGTAAAGGGGCGCTGTCTCTTTCTATTTACATCTACTCCTCCTTTTTCTTAGAGGAATAAGCCTTGTGCATACATCGAGTGCCACCAAGTTAATTGTTCTAGGCATAAGTTGGGGTCTGTGTTGCTTAGTATGCAGAGGTAGGTTACAAAATGCTGAATTGGGTGATTATGCTAAACACCCTATCTTACTGCCCAAAAACTCATCATCTAACAAATTTAATTGTTCTAAATGCCCATAAAAATGTAATGCAATGGTGGGGTACAAGATACCTTAAATTGTATTAGGGAAACTTTCTGGATTCCACAGGACGGCAAAGTGTAAAAGGGTGATTAAATCTTGTGTAATATGTCGCCGTGTGGGTGCCAGATCCTATATGTACCCAGGTCCTCTACCATTGCCAAAGGAGCGTGTACAATTAGTGAAACCATTTGATGTAACAGGTGTAGACTATAGTGGTCCAATAATTTTAACAGGTACTTCAGATGGTGTTCCACTGAAAGTGTATGTTTGTTTGTTACCTGTATGCTACTAGGGCAGTTCATTTAGAAGTGGCACAGGACTTGTCTGCAGAACAGTTTATACAGCTGTTTCGAAAATTTGAGCTAGGAGATCCTGTCCGAGGTTGATGATTTCGGATAATGCCACAAATTTTGTAGCAGGTGTCAACATTTGATAGAATTAAATAATAGTAACAATGTTCAAATCTCTGTTAACCCAACTAAGGTGTACCCGGAAATTTTACTCCCAGAGCCCCTTGGCAGGGGGGGCTGTACGAAAGACTGAAGGCACAGTGAAGAGGTGTCTGTGTAAAGTACTACACCGGAAGAGAATTAATTTGGAAGATTCGTGCAGTGTTAGTGGAGGCGGAGAATCGTATAAATAATAGGCCTCTCTCGCCCCATGAGTTATCACTCATGCAGATGTATTAAACACCTTCTCACTATATGTGGAAGGAAATTGGAAGCTGCCCTGTCTATAGAGATAATCCAGAAGAAAGTGATGAAGATTACAATGATGCGGCAGTGTTGTGTAATAAATTTAAAATGTTAAATAAAGTAATTGATCATTGGTCTAATGTGTGGCGTAAGGAATATCTTCTTTCACTACGTGAACATTTTTATGGTGCGACAAAGGCAGTAAATCGACAGACCATTCAAACCCGGTGGGTATTGTGTTAATTGACATGAACAACATGAACATTGTGGGGCCTCTGGGCAAAGTATTGACATTGTACCCCGATGCACAAGGTGTTGTCAGGAATGTCAAAGTGTTTTGGTCGTGGCAAGAAAGTTTAGCACAATTAATAAATTGATTCCCCTTGGAATTAGGTGTTCAATCAAACGTAAATGAAAATCTGAGGGAAAGTGACACAAGTGATATGGAAGATAAAGCAAACCAAGTGATGCCGGAAGATGAAATCGTAGTAAGACCTACTAGGAGAACAGCCACTCAAGCCAAAACCGGCTGGAATCATCTCCTAAAAAAAGGAGTAATTTAAGTCATTTAGCAACGAACTCGGCCGGCCCCAGTGTGGAAAATATGTATATATTTTCCAGAAATGTAGTAGTTATATGTAAATAGATGGCCATACTGTATTTAAAAGAATTATATTATGGAAAATGGGAAACTGGACCTGCGCCTGCGCAGACAGGAGGGCGCCATTGTTTTGTTTGAATTGAACAGACGTTTGTGAATAATGGGAAAATTTTTCGTGCTCTAGAGGTTAAAAATTGGGTTGACACCTCTCAAATAGGAGGCGAAATTGTTGGATGTGCATTCCTGCATAACTTGAGATATCGGCAACAGGACAGGACAAATCCAGGAAAACCCCAGATAAGCTGTCTAAAATTTTTGTTTAAATTCTGGCCCGTAAATTTTTCATAAATATAGACAGGGGGGTTTTTGAGTATGATACACTTTAATCTCCAGTCAAATTGGTGAGTGTTATAATTTAAAATACATTTTCCTTCTGAGAGGGACTTTTGAGTTTTTGGCAGGTTTTCATCCCAGGTATGGGAGCTAATGTTAAAACTGTGAAATGATGTATTTGCTTATATTAGATCATTGGTTGATTATGCTGCGCCACTACTTGCACTCGTGTCTGATGGAGTTGGAGGGCTGGAAAAAATGCAAACGAAGCAATGAGGATCATCCTAGGATGCCCTCGTACTGCCAAAATTTTAAATATGCGGAAAGAACTTAATATTCCAAGCATTTGAGATCGTTTTTACTGAAAGAAATATCCTTATTGGGGTCAATATGCTTAGGCTAGCCCATTCAAAACCCTGACAGAAGCCCTCCAAATTTCCCCAGCACTGGGAACCTTTCCCCGATGGATCGAAAAAACTGGAAAGAACCCCCGCATGAACCAGCACATGATCTATTCAAGTTAACAAAAGAGGCACTTTCCCCGCTCCATGGGGTATTACCCCCCTTCCAAACTACCATTCCTCCCCGTTCCCCCCAAAACTCTTTTAAATCAAACCAAAAATTCGTCTTGAAGCCAAACAGATGCTTAGCTGTATTTATAACTTAATCACACAGAACATCTTTCACAAATTTTTTACGTTGATGGTTTTGTTTACCAGTCCACGGGTTTGCAGCTGGGTAGTGCTGCTGTTGTCGTACAGAGTGATGGCTCTCATAAAGAAATTGGAGCACGAAATCAATAACTGAGCCTCAAACCCTTCAAACAAACTGTTTGCCATACTCCTTGCACTCAAATGTGTCCATGTATCTAAGGTTGACACTTTAATTGTAGCTGTTTCTCTGTCTCCAAAAATGATCTCAACCATTAAGTATAAAATGTGGCTTGCTTGTGTCAGAAGCCAGACATAGGTATGGTAAGATTGTGGACAGTAGAGTCAGAGTGCACATGCTGGGATTCCATCCACATTGGTCTTCAGATGCATGATAGAACTGATAAATTGGCTAAGCTGCATGCGTTTCAAAGAGGGGGTAGATTACAATCTTGGTTTTCAGTTAGCAGTTTGAGAACAAAATGGGAAAAGAACTTCAAATGAACTTTATTGATTTAAAGACTTAGGGAGATTGACACAAGTCAGTCCATTATCATCATTCCATCATGCAGGAGGAGCCACATGTCTATGGTGCATCCAACAAGATAAGCAGACTCTTGGATGTCACTACTGCCCGGCTCGGCGGGGTTTACAAGTATCTATGGAAGGTTAAATCACACCACCAATTTGTAGACCAAACGAAATGTAAACTTTGCCAGATAGACTATTGTTACACTTGCGTCATTATTTACTGGAGTGTGATCAAAATTTAAAGAATTTAGAAACAACTCACTCAGAAGTGTTCAAGAAATGGCAAAGTATTTTTATCCACAGTGGTATATTGCAGACCATTCTGGAGAAATACCTGACTTTGCTAGCTGTAAATAATGCATTACCATGTGTGTGTGTGTGTGTGTGTGTTTTGTGTGGTGTGTGTGTGTGTGTGTGTGTTGTGTGTGTGTGTGGTGTGTGGTGTGTGTGGGTGGGGTGGGTGGGTGTGTGTGTGTGTGTGAGTGAGTGTGGGTGGGGTGTGAGGGTGTGTGTGTGGGTGTGGGTGTGTGGGTGTGCATGTGTGTGTGGGTGGGTGTGTGTGTGGGTGTGCGTCATTGGTGTGTAAAGCATATATTCGTACGCTCGTGTGCACATGTCCGTGCGTGCACCCTCGTGTGCGTATGTGTTTTGCGCCCCGCGCTAGTGTGGGTGTATGACCCACTTAATATTTGTATTTATAACTCATTACAAATTTTGACCAGTGTGGACGTATCAGTGGTTCATTACTTTGTAATTGTTCATGACTGTAACCATGTAAGGAGTGAAGCTGATTCATTACCTCTGTAACTTGCCATGATTGTGACCAGATTACCCGGGGTTCATTACCTTTGTAACTAGTTCAGCTATCATAACTTTGGGGTCCAGTCACTGGACCCATTATGTACCCTTTTTAATCTTTTGACTACCGCCCACAGGATGGGTATGTGGTGCATAATAAAGATATTAAACAAACGTGTGAGTGTGTGTGTGTGTGTGTGTGTGTGTGTGTGGTTTTGTGTGTGGTGTGTCTGTGTGTGTCTGTGTGTGTGTGTCTGTGTGTGTGTGTGTGTGTCTGTGTGTGTGTCTGTGTGTGTGTGTGTGTCTGTGTGTGTGTGTGTGTGTGTGTGTTGTGTGTGTGTGTGAGTGTGTACTCACCTAATTGTACTCACCTAATTGTGGTTGCAGGGGTCGAGACTCAGCTCCTAGCCCCGCCTCTTCACTGATCGCTACTGGGTCCTCTCTCTGCTTCCTGAGCTTTGTCATACCTCTTCTTAAAACTATGCATGGTTCCTGCCTCCACTACTTCACTTGCTAGGCTATTCACTTGCTGACGACTCTATGACTGAAGAAATACTTCCTAACGTCCCTGTGACTCGTCTGAGTCTTCAGCTTCCAGTTGTGACCCCTTGTCCCTGTGTCCCCTCTCTGGAACATCCTATCTCTGTCCACCTTGTCTATTCCCCGCAGTATCTTGTATGTCGTTATCATGTCTCCCCTGACCCTTCTGTCCTCCACTGTCGTCAGTCCGATTTCCCTTAACCTTTCCTCGTACGACATTCCCTTGAGCTCTGGGACTAGCCTTGTTGCAAACCTTCGTACTTTCTCTAACTTCTGACGTGCTTGACCAGGTGTGGGTTCCAGATTGGTGCTGCATACTCCAGTATGGGCCTAACATACACAGTGTACAGTGTCTTGAACGATTCCTTATTAAGGTATCGGAACGCTATTCTCAGGTTTGCCAGGCGCCCGTATGCTGCAGCGGTTATTTGGTTGATGTGTGCCTCCAGTGATGTGCTCGGTGTTATGGTCACCCACAGGTCTTTCTCCCTGAGTGAGGTCTGTAGTCTTTGTCCACCTAGCCTATACTCTGTCTGCGGTCTTCTTTGCCCTCCCCAATCTTCATGACTTTGCATTTGGCTGGATTGAATTCGAGAAGCAGTTACTGGACCACATGTCCAGCTGTCCAGGTCTCTTTGCAGTCCTGCCTCATCCTCGTCCGATTTAATTCCTCTCATCAACTTCACGTCATCTTCAAACAGGGACACTTCAGAGTCTATTCCTTCTATCATGTCGTTCACATATATCAAAAATAGCACTGGTCCTAGAACTGACCCCTGTGGGACCCCGCTCGTAACAGGCGCCCACTGTGATACCTCTTCACCTACCATGACTCGTTGCTGCCTCCCTGTCAGGTTTTCCCTTATCCATTGCAGTGCCCTCCCTTTTCATGCGCCTGATCCTCCCGTTCTGACTAATCCTTTC
>NW_026464898.1:0-13692 GCF_026875155.1 Cherax quadricarinatus
TTCACAGTGTAAACTGGCTCTTCACGGTGTGATCTCACCCTTCATATTGTGACCTGACCCTTCACGGTGTGATTTGATTCGTCAGTGTGAGCTGACCCTTGAAGGTGTGACCTGACCCTTCATGGTGCGACCTGACCCTTCACGGTGTGATCTGACTCTTCACAGTCTAATCTGACTCTTCACAGTGTAACCTGACCCTTCATAGAGTAACTGACCCTCTCCATATTGCCTAAGTATGAAATGACCCTCCAGTGTGACCTGACCCCCAGTGATTGTATGACCTTAACCTCCTCAGTGCCTGACCTTCTGTCAGCATAGTTGCTGATCCCCTACATGTGTTGTATAGTTTATCTGAGTGTCATAGTACCATCCATATGTTTTACATACATGACCCCTTGCTAGGCTCAGTGACTAGCTTGTGTGACGTCACGTGATGCCGATGTGAGCGCTGCACTCCTGGTCCTCGTCCTCAGTTCCCGGTAGACCTACCAAGCAACAGGACAGGCAGGTTGGGCTCCCCCATTTCACACACTGCCAATATAACCCTCCCAACACTTCCAGTGCCGACTCCAGTGAACTAGTATTGTGCCTTTTTTTTGTAATTTATTGGTCTCGCTGTCCCAGCTAGATGCATCCCATCCCTGCCATGTATTTCATTTCTGCGGCAAGAGTGTCCCATTTATCAATATATGACACTGCAATGTTCTTAGAGTGCTTATCCAGCCAGCAGATAACACCAGTTGCTCTGATTGGCCAGTTATTGCTAATAACGCTCATTGTCAAAATGTCGCATACTGTATGACAGGGATCCTTCCTTCATTCTAATTATATTTATGGTTGTCCTGTACCTATTAAGCAAGTCCTCTCTCCTATACTTCCCAACATCATTTCCTCCAGTGCTTAGGGTTGATTTCACTAATAGTGGTGATGTTTCTCAATCTAGTAACTATACTGCATCACAGCCCCAGGAAAATACATCCTGTGCCTCCTCTTTCCTATTTTTGTTAAAAAAAAAACTTTGTCCATAAATCTAATCTGAGAACCCCTCTTCAAAAAAAAAAATTAAAACCTTTATTAGGGGTTTTCCCGTTGAGTCCGAAAAAAGCCAAAACTACTTTCGTCGGGCCAATGCAAAAAAGGGAAATTTGGGAAAGCCCTTAAACAAAAATTTTTCTTTTAAACCTCTTCATTTTCACTTTAAAAATTGTTTTTTTGGGGAAAAAACAACAAGGAAAACTTTCTTTTAAAAGTTCCCAAAGCTGAAAATCCTTTTTTTCCTTGATCGGGGAGGTTTAAAACCCTTTTGTTCCCCTCCTAAAAAGGGTTTTGTATCCTGTTTCCCTCAAAGGCTTTACCTTAAACCCTAAAGGTACGGGCGGGGTCTAATAGAAGACCTTTTGTGACTTCTGAAAAACTTGGCTAAAAATCTACTTCTCGCAAAAAATGAGCGGGGCGGGTGCCCATAAAATTTTAAAAAACCCTGCGTCAGGTTTTAATTTTTACCTTAAAAAAAATTAAAAAACCTAGCCGTAAAACCCAGCAAAAGTGACGGGGCCTTCAGGAAAAACCCTTTCCCGATCACAGCGACAGACGAAATACATCTAGGTTTTTAAAAATTTTGTTTTAAAACAAATAGGTTTTATTTTTTTTTAAATTGTAATAGGGTTTAAAAAAGGCTAATTTTTAAAAGGATGCAAAAAACCGTAAAAAACCACGGAGTTTAAAATTTAACAAATTTTTTGAGGAATACATTAAAAGGGCATAAACTTATTTTTTAAAAAAAAATTTCGATGAAGATCCCCCCGCCATCTCCTCAGAGTTAAAGGTACGTACCTAGGGAACAACAGGCATTTTTCCCTCTAAACCTCCCAGCACAAAGCCCCCTGGGAATAAAAACTATTTCCCCTAACCCCCCCTTTCACCCTTGCTCCTTAAAAAAACAAACATGGGAAATTTTAAACCAAAATTTTGTGGGTTTTTGGGGATTTCCCCCCTTGACTCTGGCATTTTTGTCCCCCCCTTTCCCTTTTTTCCCTGTTGAAAAGGGAAGTTTTGGGTTATCAACAAAATGGATGCACGGGGTTGTCCCACACCACCTGCCCTGCTTTTTGTCCGGGGCCCTTTCAAAGAAACCCCCGTCTGGACCCTTTTTTTTTTTTCCTTTGGGACTGCTTATTTGGGGTGGTTTCCTTTTATTGTTTGGGCATCTTGTTTTTGCATGGTCCTGCAGTCTGGGGTCTTTTTTCCCCCTTTCCCCCGATATTCATGACTTTGCTTTTTTGGCGGGGAAATTCAAGGAGCCAGTTCCCGGGAAACCCCCAGGCTTGTACCCCCGCCCGGGTCTCTTTGAGCCCCCCTCGAAATACTGTGGGTGTTTCACTGGGGGGCACAGGGTGGAATCCTGCTCTTGGCCCTGCTTTCTCTTTTGGGCCCTGCTACGGGGTTTTCTTCTTGAATGCCCCCATGTGAGTTTTTAGTATACCCTTAAAAGCAAATTTTGGGAAAATTTTTCCCTTTTAAAATTCTTTTTTTGTTTTTTTTTGTCCCCAAACTTCCTACCCTTCAAAGAAAAGAAATATTTTTTTAATTTTCCCTTTTGACCCCCACCCGGGTTTTCTTCTTTTCCAATGTGCTTTTTATTTTGAGAACTGCATTTTCAAACAGCCCTTCCCTTTCTGTCCATCTTATCAGCCCCTCATTTTTTTTTTATGCCATTTACTATTTAACCCCCGGGTCCCAATTGCCCCCTTACGTCCATCGGGGTTTGGGGTTTTCTCTAGTTCTCTATTTCTACTCTTTGTTTCTTTGTTTTGGGGAAACTATCCTCTTTTACAAATCGCTGAAAACTTTTTTCTGGCTTCTTGAGAACTTTTGATAAAGGGTTTGGGTTTTCACACTTACGAAAATTTTGCAAAGAGGGGCCCCGGGGAAATGCCGTAAAAAGGGGTCCTAAATTGTTTTCCTTTTTTTGAGGTTTTTGAAAAATTTTTTTTGTGTTTGTGTGTGAGTGTGGAGGGTGAGGGGGTTGTCCCACCTTGGGGGGCCCCTTTTCACTTTCCACCACGAAAAAATCTCGGTTCTGAGTTTCCGTTATTTTTTAAATGTAAAAAATTTCTCTTACTGAAAAATTTTATATGGTAAACCTTTATTTGGGATTTTTTTGAAGCAGAGAGAAGGGGGGAAAACAAAGGGACTTTCTGGGCATTATCACTGTTTTTCGGTTTTTTAGTTTGGTGGGTTATTAGTGGTGGGGAGTAAATATTGGGATGTCATTTTTGGTGGGGAAAAATAGTAAAATTTTTTAGTGGTTTATTTGTGGGGGGAGAAATAGTATGGTAAGTTTATTTGTGGGGGAGAGTAGTAAAAAGGTAGTGTTTTTTTGTGATGGAAGAGTAGTATTTGGTTTAAATGGTTTTTTTAGGGGGGGAGAGTAGTATTTGGAAAATGTTTATTATTGGGGGAAGTAGTATTTGTTTTGCCATTAGTGGTGGGGGAAAAAAAAGTATTGGGAAAAGTCATTTGGTGGAAAAATAAAACTGGTAGTGTTATTAGTGTTAGTATATTGGGGAGGGGTTTTATGTGGGGAAAGTTATTGGTTTGTGTTTTTTATGGGGGGAAAGTAAATTTGGGGATGTCATTTGTGGTGGAGAAATTAATTTTGGAAATGTTTTTCTTAGTGGTGGGGGGAAATAAAATAATTGGTAGTGGTTTTTAATTAAGTGGGAAATAGTAAAGGGAGTGTTATTAGTGGGGGAGAGTAAATATTTGGGAGTGGGAAAATTAAATGGGGGAGAGTATAAAATTGGGTAGTGTTTAAATTTGTGGGGGAAGTAGTATTGGGAGTGTTTTTAAATGGTGGAGGAGTAAATATTTGGGAGTGTTTGGGTGGAGAGTAAATTTTTGGTAAATGTTTTTTTGGTGGTGGAAGAGTATTGGGAGTGTTATTTGGTGGGGAAGTAGAATTTGGGAGTGTTTTTTAGTGTTGGGGGAGTAAAATTTTGGAAATTTTTTTATTGGTGGGGGGAGAGTAGTATTGGATTTTGGGTTTTTAGTGGGGGAAAAGGGAGTATTTTGGGAGGGTTTTTTAGGGGGAGAGTAGTAATTTGGGGAGTTTTTTTAGGGTGGGGGATTTGTATTTTGGAGTGGTTTTTTATGGGGGAGAGATAGAAATTGGGAGTGTTATTAAAAAAATTGGGGGGGAAAAGTAAATATTGGGAGTGTTTTTTGGGGTGGAGAGTAGTAAAATTTTATTGTTATTAGTGGGGGGAAGTAATTGGGGAGTGTTTTTTAGTTGGGGGAGGAGTATATTTTGGGAAATGTTTTTAGTGGGTGGAAAATAAATTTTTTGGTAGTGTTTATTTGTGGTGGAGAGTATATTTGGAAGGGTTAAATTTGTGGGGAGAAATATATTGGGGTGTTTAAAATGGTGGGGAGTAGAAATTTTTGGGGTTTATTAAAAGGTGGAAAATAGTATTGGAAATGTTTTTTTAGTGGTGGAAAAAGGTAAATAAAATTTGGAAATGGGTTTTAAGGTGGGGGGAAGGGGGGGCGGCGGGGCCTCCCGGGGAGAGGTTTAAAGGGCGTTTGAAGGGGTAATGTGAAAGGTTGAAAATGGGGAACCCCCGCGCCTCCATTAAATGGTTTTTTTACTTTAACCCCCCCCCCCCTCCTTTTCTGTCCCCTTTCCTCCCCCTCCGGCCCCTTTTTCCCCCTTTTCCCCTCAAGCCCCCCCCCCCTCTCAACCAAAAAACCCCTCCCCTTTTACCCCGAGTCCCTCTCCACCCCCTCCCTTTTCTAACCCCCCCCCTTTTCCAGCCCCTTTCCCTCTCCCAAATCCCTCCCCTACCCCTCCCCCCCGTCCGGTCCATCCTTCCCGCCCCCTCCTCCCCTCCCCTCCATCCCTTCCCCCCTTTAAAAACCCCTTTCCCCCTTTACCCTTCCCCCCTTCAAAAACCGTCCCCTTTTTCATCCCCCTTTCCCTTCCATCCCCTCCTCTTTATCCCCTCCCCCCTTCCCTCCCTTCCTTTTTCATCCCTCCCTCTTCATTCCCCCCCCCCCTCTAACCCCTCCCCATCCAGCCCCTCCCCCCTCCAGCCCCTTTCCTCTCCAGGCCCCCTTTTTTTTTCCAGCACCCTTTCCCCCTTCCAACCCCTCTCTCGTAAGAGCGGTTCCCCACCCGCCCTCCACCTTTAGGTTTAAAATAACCCGCAAAAAATACCAAAAACATAAAAAACATATATGTTAAGTTAACCTCCCTGCAAAGCTGTTAAAGGGGGAACCAGGGCAAACCGTACCCCGTTTTTTTGGTGGGTTTCCTTAGTTTTCTTCCTCATGGGGAAACGCCCTGCGGCCCAGTCCAAAACCACCCCCCCCTTTGGGTTTTCGGGGCCCGATCGATTAGGAAACTTTTGGGGCTTCCCCCCAAAAGCAGTTCCGGGGTACACCACAACTGGCTGAATCGGGAAAAAGCTCTTGGGAAAATTTCTAAGGGAAATGGGCGACGGAAATTTGTTGCCCCCCTTTCACTTATAGGGGTTTTTTCTTAGTGTTTCTCGTCACGTCCCCCCCCAAAAAAATTTTCATTGAAAGGGAACTTTGAAAGGTTTTTTAAAAGTGGCGTGATACTGGTATGAGGTTTTTTTAAAGCCAGTTCCTTTCCAAAAAACTTTCCCGAAAATGGAATTTTAATTGGAATTTTTTCTTTTTCGCCTACTTCTTAAAAAAAGGGTGCAGGGTTTAAAGGGGGTTTTGGGGGCTTCCAAGATAAATTTTGGGTTCCCTTGGGCTTTTGGTTTAAACAAGCTTTTGAAAAGGGGTTCTTCGTATAATCCATTTCCCCCGTTTCCCCCCCCAAAATTTTACCTGCTTGGAAGGGGCCGTTAAATATTTTATTAAAAATTCCCTTTTTTTAAAAAACATAATTTTTAAACCGAAGAGGAAAAGACCTGAAGAGTAAATTTTCGATGGCTTTACATCTGTTTTTTTTTTAAAAAATTCTGGTTTATCCCTTTATTTTTTTTTCCTCACGGAAAGCTGTAACAAAAACTGTTTTTGCGGGTTTGGGAAAGGGGAAAAACTCTTACATTAATTACTCCCAAAAACTCTCACCCTAAAACTTCGCCAGTGGGAAGGGAATTTTAAAGGGTTTTTTCCCTGCAATCCTGAGCTCCTTTTTTTTTTCCCTTTCCCCAGTTTTTTCTGCATTTTATAAAAATTTTTCCTCCAAAAAAACATCATACTGTTGCCCGTGGGCCCACGGGGTACTTAGTTTATAAAACGCGGGGGCCCTCAATTTCCCATTGAATTTTTCCCCCAAAAAACCCCATAAAAAGTTCTTTTTTTGTCTGCCCAAAAAAAGGGGAAAAGGGTTTCCAAAAGGCATGTCCCTTTTTTTTAGGGTTAATGAAAAATAGGGGTGGGGTGAGTATCGTACCTTTTGAAAACCCGAGCCTTTTTACCGTGGCAGGGCCTCTTTTGGGTTCTGTTTTTAAAAAAGGTTAACTATCCAACTGCCACCTTTCCCAGTTTTTTTCAATTTTTCCCTCATTTTGTGTGCATTTTTTTCCCCCTGATCACACCCGTCGAAAAAACTTTTTTGGGGTTATCTTCGTTTTCCCCCTGTAAAACCAAAAACCATGTCTAATTATCCAGCAAATTGGGGAGAAACAAAAGCAACCTGTTTTTGGGTTCCAAGTTGCCCCCGGGCATACGCGCTGTAAAAAACCCTTTTCCCAAAAAAACTTGATTAAGGTTGGGGGGTCAGGGGGTGTTGGTTCATAAAATTTTTCAATTGCTTTGTTTCCACCTTTGTGGAGTGGGCAATATCAGTAATTTTTAATGACTGTGGGATGATTCAGTGTCCAGGCTTCTTCTCCATCGAAATTAAGGTACATAATAGTTTTTTATATTTCAGTCCTGATGATTCTGGAGTTGCACGAGTCTGGGCCTGGGGTGGAGTGCCTGGCATGCAATTGATAGCTTCTTCAAAGCCAGATGGTGTTAGGGTTATATCAGAAATTTCAAATTTATCGATAGCGTTTTGCATCTCCTTCATAAAATACTCATTTGGATCATCAATCCTTACGCTGATTAATGACTTACTGAGCACTGAGTCGTACTGTGACTTAATTAAGCATTTCATTCGTTTCTTTGTTGTCATCAGTTTGTTTCATCTTCTTTAATTAAAGGCCTGATACTAAATGTTGTTTCGCCCCTGGCTTTTTGCATATCAAAAAAGTGTTTTGGATTTCTTTCAATTTCACTATAACTTTTCGCTGCCATCCTGGATCGTGTAGGATGCATTCAGTTTGAGCCAACTTCCTAATCTTTCTTTCTTTGTTCAGAAAGTCTGCAACCTTGGAGAATTTATTTGATCTGTCGACCTTGCCAGCTTGCACCTTCTCTTCCCTTTTCGTAATAATATACATCTGGAGCATACCTCTAGTGCCAGTGAGCTCCTTCACTCAAAGTACTGGGTAAGATCTACGCTGATCGTACTGTCTTCCCAGCATATATCATTGAGATCACGATTTATATGATCCCAGTTGATGGGCTTGTTTATAGTTAAATTTGTTGAACACACCCTCATGGTTAGAACCAGTGAATATGCAGGTTCTGATCTGAGTTTTTATTTTCTAAGACATTATTATGTTCTATAACCAGGTCTTCATTATTAGTGAATACAAGATGAAAAATATTGTCTAGTCTGGTGGGTTCCGATATGTGCTGGCTTAATGCAAGTTTATTTCGGAGTATTTGTAGTTCAGTTGAGTGAGACTGTTGAAACTGGCTCTGGAATTTTCTTTGCTACATTCTTCCATTTTAGGTGTCTTAGATAGAAGTCACCTAACAACAGGTTATTAAGGGCCGGATTTCGGAGATTTTCAAAACGGATCGAGTTACAGTAGTTAATCTTTGACCTGTGGAAAGTTGCATCTGGTGGCTTATATATCAGTGCAACAACGATATTCTGATCTTCAGTTTTAAACCTGTAAAACTTTAATTACATCGACTGTGGTGTTAGGTAACTCAGCGAAAATGAACGCTCCTCCCACCTACAGACCAACCCATCCTCCCTTGTCTGTATTTTTCGGTTGCACCCAAGTAGATTGTACCCAGGGATCCATATTTCACTGTCAGAGCAGTCTTTTTACGTGGGTCTCCGTAAAAGCTGCTAACATTGCATTTTTATTTTGTGTGGAACCCTCTAATAAATGGGACTTTGTTGTTGCTCGGTTCAAGACAATGTATGTTTTTCAAACAGGAATGTTATTACATTGTTTACTCTTCCTGGTGGTATTGTGGTATTAATTGCAAGGAGGTTGAACGTGAAGCATTTATGGTTCACAATGAAATTTTAAGGTCTAATTACAAACCAAGTAAACATATTTAACTTTTTATTGACAAATAAGAAATGGAAGAAATAGCGATATTCATGGAAATCGTAGGTCGAAACTATTTTATAAACAGCACTGAATGGAGCACTTGCTTAAATATCCACTAAATCATCAACATTTAATATGTGCATATATAAATGGGAAATCATAGCAAAAAAAAAAAGGCAATTTACCAGGTACACATTACTCTTCTTGCTATCAAAGTATATTGTACTTATCTTGCCTGGTTCCTCCACACACCAGGATCAAACATGCTGACTTCTTACCTCAGTTCTTGCTGGAACATCTCAGCTATCACTTGAGTTTTAACTTTTGGAAGCTGCCTGAACTTGCCTCCAATCCAAGCTTGATTCCCATTTCCCAAAGCTGCGCTGTTAATGATAATAAAGCAATAGATAAATGGCAGTGAAAATTTACCTAAGACAAAGACAGTATTTTGAATAAAAAAAAAACCCAAAATTTCCCGGGGCCATAGGTAATAAAGGAAGTATACTTGACTAACAAACAAAAAAATAACTGCAATAAAGCAGAAGAGAAGCAGACAATAATGATGAATAAATAAGAAAGGATTCAATAAAGCATCTAATTTAACAAATGGCAAAACAGGGGCAAAAAACGAAATGAAAATATACAAAAGCAAAATCGTAGAAAAGATTGGAAAAGGGAAAGGCAAAAAGAAAACAGGTAGATAAAGTATAATGTAAAAACACAAGAAAAAATTTAGACAGGGCGGGTTCCTCTGGAAAAAAAAAATGAGGTAATAATAAATACAATAAGTTAAAAAAAAACATATACAAAAACATGAAACAACCGGGAAATATAAATAGACAGACAGACCCATCAAGCGTAAAAAATAACACGTTTAACGCTAGTTGCCTAACAGATATTCCTAAAATAAAAGGGTAGGACCAAAATTTTACCAAAGCAATAGAAACGACCATAAGACTCGGAGATTTTTCATACACTCTGCCTACCCCACGTATTGTGTATCTGATATTAAACAAACCTCAAATTCGCAAGAAGTTGCGTACCCATGCTTCAGCTCCTGGTCACTCAGGGAAAAGGAACCACCGAATGTTCAAAGTTTGGTTCCCCTTATATACCTGTTTTTGGGGATCCAGGACAGGGGAAGCCATTCAAAATTTTTAAATTTTTGTCACTCAGAATGTCTGAATTTTTGTGTCACTCAGAATTTCTGAATTTTTGTGTCACTCAGAATGTTCATATTTTGTGGGCGGGGACTCAAATGTTCATATTTGTGTCAGTCAGGTACAGGTGAAGGCACTCAGAATGCTCGTGTTTTGTGTCAGTCATTGCATCGCATCATTAAAAGTGCTCTCAATATTTTGGTATAAATTACCCAGAAAACCTTTCCTGTATCGTGTCAAATTTTATCAATAAGTATTTTTATTCGTTTTTTTTTCAGCTGAATGAAGCATGTGGATTTAGTGTTTTTTTTGTGAGCAAATAATTTTCCGAGGCTTATGAAGTATACTAATTTTACACGGGCGGTGTTTTAAAAACGGGCTGGTGTTTTAACACGGGTCTGGTGTTTTACAACCCGGGCTGGTGTTTTACACGGGTCTGGGTTTTTACCGGACTGGTGTTTACCGGGTCTGGTGTTTTTTACACGGGGCTGGTGTTTTACACGGGACGGTGTTTACACGGGCCCGGTGTTTTACACGGTCTGGTGTTTTAACACGGGTCTGGTTTTTACACGGGCTGGTGTTTTACACGGCTGGTGTTTTACACGGGTCTGGTGTTTTACACGGACTGGGGGTTTTAAAAACGGGGCCTGGTGTTTTACCACGGTCTGGTTTTTACAAAAGGACGGTGTTTTATACACGGGCTGTGTTTAAAGGGACGGTGTTTTACACGGGACTGGTGTTTTACACGGGTCCCCGGTGTTTTTAACACGGGACTGGTGTTTTAACACGGGTCTGGTGTTTACACGGCTGTTTTTTTAAAACGGGTCTGGTATTTTTACACGGGGCCCGGATTTTACACGGGACGGTGTTTTAACGGGGTGTTTTTACACGGCTGGTGTTTTCACGGGCTGGGGTTTTTACACGGGGCTGGTGTTTTACACGGGCTGGTTTTACACGGACTGGTGTTTTACACGGGTCCTGGTTTTTACACGGGGCATGGTGTTTTTACAAAGGGTCTGGTATTTTACACGGACTGGTGTTTTACACGGGGCTGGTGTTTTACACGGGCGGTGTTTTACACGACTGGTTTTTACCAACGGGTCTGGTGTTTTACACGGGTCTTGGTTTTTACACGGGACTGTTGTTTTACACGGGGCTGGTGTTTTACACGGACTGTGTTATTCACGGGTCCTGGTTTTTTAAAACGGGTCTGGTATTTTACACGGGACTGGTGTTTTTTTCACGGGTCCCGGTTTTACACGGCGGTGTTTTACAGGGACTGGGTTTACACGGCTGGGGTTTTACAAAGGGTCGGTATTTTACACGGGACTGGTGTTTTACACGGGGCTGGTATTTTACAACGGGCTGGTGTTTTACCCCCGGTCTGGTTTTTACACGGGGCTGGTGTTTTACACGGTCTGGTGTTTTAACACGGGCTGGTGTTTTACCGGTCCTGGTTTTTACAAAGGGCTGGTTTTTAACACGGGTCATGGCTGTTTTACACGGCGTGTGTTTTAACACGGGTCTGGGATTTTTACACGGGCTGGTGTTTTACACGGGTCTGGTTTTACACGGACTGGTGTTTTACACGGGGCTGGTGTTTTACACGGGCTGGGGTTTTTTACACGGGTCTGGGATTTTACACGGCTGGTGTTTTACCACGGGTCTGGGGTTTTTTCACGGGGCTGGTGTTTACACGGGGCTGGTTTTTACACGGGGGTCTTGTGTTTTACACGGTCTGGTTTTTAAAACGGACTGGTGTTTTACACGGGTCTGGTGTTTTACACGGGTCTGGTGTTTTACACGGGTCTGGTGTTTTACACGGGTCTGGTGTTTTACACGGGTCTGGTGTTTTACACGGGTCTGGTTTTTTACACGGACTGGTTTTTAAAACGGGTCTGGTATTTTACACGGGACTGGTGTTTTACACGGGCTGGTTTACACGGTCGGGGTTTTTACCCCGGGCTGGGTTTTTACACGGGTCTGTGTTTTTACACGGTCTGGGGTTTTTACACGGACGGTTTTTTACACGGGTCTGGTTTTTACACGGGACTGGTGTTTTACACGGGTCGGGTGTTTTACACGGGTCTGGGATTTTAAAACGGGGCTGGGGTTTTTACACGGGTCTGGTTTTTACACGGGCTGGTGTTTTACACGGGTCTGGTGTTTTACACGGGGCCCGGTGTTTTACACGGTCTGGGTTTTTACACGGGACTGGTTTTTACACAAACGGGTCTGTGTTTTACACGGGTCTGGGGTTTTACACGGGTCTGGTATTTTACACGGTTTGGGGTTTTACACGGGTCTGGTTTTTACACGGACGGGTGTTTTACACGGGGCTGGGATTTACACGGGTTGGTGTTTTAACAGGGACTGGTAAATTTTACACGGTCTGTGTTTACCGGTCGGGTTTCAAGGACTGTGTTTTAAAAAAAAGGTCTGTATTTTTAACGGTCGGTGTTTTACAAAGGTCTGTGTTTTAAGGTCTGGTGTTTACACGGACTGGTGGTTTTACACCGGGCTTTTGTTTACACGGACTGAGATTTTTAAAGGGTTCGGTGACAGGTTGAAACACGGGTTTTGGGTTTTAACTCTTGTTTAACGGTCTGTTTTACAATCTGGGTATTTTCAGGTTTTGGTTTTTAACACGTTTTTCCCCGGTCCCGGTTTTTAAAGGCTGGTGTTTACACGGGTCTGGTATTTTACACCTTGGGGTTTACATGTTGGGATTATACACGGGATGGATTTTACACGGCGATTTTAACTCTGTATTTTATACACACTGGGTTCATACCGGGGCTGGTGTTTTAACATGTCTGGTGTTTTACAGGTCTTTATTTATGTGGTTGGTTATAATTCTTTTTACACGACTGCTTATTTACCTGAATGGTAACACGGCAGTTTTTAAAAGAAGTTTCTCGCATTCAAAACCGTTTTGGGTTAGGGTTTAAAAAACTGTTTTTTGGGCAAACTTTTTTTTCCTTTAAAATTTCAGCAGGGAATTGTCTTTTAAAATTAAATATTTCTGGTTTTTAATCTTGGGGGATCCTGTGTTGTTGTGCCCATTTAAAAGGGTTTTTTTTTATGTTAGGATACAAAACACAGACTTGGGAACTTTGGGTAGCAGGGCTTACGGGCCCATGCGGTGGGTTTTCAGCTCACACCCACCCACACCCACTCATTTCCTCCAAACCCCATGTTTAAAACTTTCCTTTTTTGCTTTTTCATTACCTTTTTGGGGGGGGAAAGGGTTGCAGAAAAACTTGTGGTTGGCAAAACCCCACCCAAAAAACCTTGTTAATTTTCACGACATGGCGAGATTCTCATTTCCTAGCAAGATGGGACAGTTGGTCGGGTACGTTCTAGGCAGTGCCTGTGTTTGGGAAACTATAGAACTTGGGGGGAGTATCATTTGGGCTACACCCCCACAGCCTTTTTAAACTCGTTGGGCCCGTTTCGATATCTTCACTTGCATTCTAGAACCTAGTTAGGCATATAAATATAAATTTTATATATAAAAATAAATATAAATTTTATAAAATATTTAAAATTTTAATAATAAATATTATAAAAAAATTTTAAAAAATTTTGGGAAAAAAAATTTTTTAAAAAAAAAAAATTATTTAAAATTTAAAATATTTAAATTTTTGGAAAAATTATTATTTTTGTGGAATATAAAATTTTTTAAAAAAAGCAACGCTTTCCTTCCAAAAAGGGGGGTAAAATTTTTTCTGAAACTTTTGCAAAAAACCCTTTAAAAAATAAAAAAAAAAAAACAGAGGAAAAATATTTAAAAACAAAAAAACCCAAACCCGGGAAAAATAAAAATTTAAAAAAGAGAGTTTAGAGTTTTGTATTGGCCCCCTAAAGGTCAAAACAAAGGGAAAAGAGACGAAAAAAAGGGGGAAAAAGGCAGGGCCCAAAGGGAGCAAGGGAAAAAGGGGGGGGAAAAATTAGAAGGGTATTGAGTAGAAGGGTTTTGGGGGGTAGGCAAAACAAAAAGGGGGGAGGCCCCCAAAGGGGGCTAGGGGCCACAAGGGAGCAAGGGGGGCCCAAAAAAGGGGGCCCAAAGGGGGCAAAGGGCCCAGGGACTAGGGCCCAAGGGCTAGGGGCCCACAAGGGAGCTAGGGCCCAAAGAGGGGAAAAAG
>NW_026464899.1:0-13430 GCF_026875155.1 Cherax quadricarinatus
GAGGGGGGACATGGCAGCGGCCCCTTGGGGGGTCATGGGAGCAGGGACTCTGGTGTGGTCAGGCAGCAGGGACTCTGGGGGATCATGGCAGCAGGGGACTCTGGTGTGGTTGGGAGCAGGCTCTGGTGTGGATCATGGCAGCAGGGACTTGGGGTGGTCAGGCGCAGGGACTCTGGTGTGGATCATGGGAGCAGGGGCTCTGGGTGGTCATGGCGCAGGGACTCTGGTGTGGGTCATGGGAGCAGGACTCTGGTGTGGATATGGCCAGGACTCTGGGGGGACATGGGAGCAGGGGCTCGGTGTGGGTCATGGCGCAGGACTCTGGTTGGGTATGGGGCAGGGGGCCTGGTGTGGATCATGGCAGCAGGGACTCTGGTGTGGTTTATGGGAGCGGGGCTCTGGGGTGGATCAGCCCCGCAGGACCTGGTTGGAAAAGGGGGACCTTTTGGCAAGACAGAAAAGTTGATAGAAGCAAAAGAACTTGAAGACGATGTAATCAGTCCATCACCCTTAAAGTTTTGAGGTGGTCGGGTCCCTCATTCTGGAGAAGAGCATTGTTCCATAGTGTGAAACAATATGGAGAAGAAGTGACAGGATGGAGCTTTTATATAGCGCCAAGGGGTGAGACGTAGACCACTAGGAGAGGTAAGAACTCAGATGTTAAAAGGGTCAGGTCCCTCTAAAATCCAGCCCCTCTCACTAGTGGAAGTTGTCGAAGTTGATTGCAGGTCTGTACCAAGATACCCTTGTGTTGCAGTGTCTGACAGATTGAACATTAAAATGGTATAAAATACCGACAGGTTGTTAGGTAAGACACATATGCAACAATCAACTTCGACAACTTCCACTAGTGAGAGGGGCTGGATTTGAGAGGGACCTGACCTTTCAACATCTGAGTTCTTACCTCTCCTAGTGGCCTACGTCTCACCTCTTGGCGCTATATAAAAGCTCCATCCTGTCACTTCTTCTCTCTCTCCATTCTACACCAGAGCACTGCTTACTCACGATGCATTACTCTAACAGAGTAAAGATCAAACCAGCGAGTGGCACAACCAATGAGTCGTCCCAAACTAGCACTTGCAGCTGTCGTTAGTGGCAGGCTGCAAGTCAAATGTAATGCGATTTTATCGCTCAAAGGGGCCCTTTGTTGTCGTCTGAAACAGACGACACAGGGGCTGAGAAACTACTTACCCACCACTGCTACACCACTCTACGAGACCAGGGATTTCTTGTCTTGACTTCCCCAGCACTGAGGGCCAGGAGAACTGTGTTCCTCAAGCAAACTCGACAACCTTATCACTGTACAGGCCACGAAGAAATCAAGTCATCTATAGAAGCAAAGAACCCTGGGCCCCAAGGTGGACTTCCATTACTAAAATACCCAATGCTTCATCCATGCTGAAGGTCCCTTCAGTGACGCCCAACATGGCAGCCAGAGCTCTCGCTGAGGGCCTGGCTATTCACTACTTCCACATCAACCCCCAGCCTTCATCGAAGCAGAGAAATTCCAACATATCCCCACAGTGCTATAATTTGTTACTCATACTTACACACCACAAATGATTGTCCTACCAAGGACAAGAAGTTCTGCTCCACCTGTGGCCGTGAGGGCCATGACTTAAAGAATTGAAACTACTGCTTCACCACCTAAAATGCTGAACTGCAGAATGACCACCATACTCTTGCTGCCAGGTGCCCTACCAGAAGAGACATACTCCAAGAAACAACAACAACAAAAGAAACCCAACCCACAAGCAACCCATTTTCTGCTATCGCCAAGCTTCAAGCAGACACTACCAAGATACTACATGCCACGCAAGCTGTTTCCCCCCCACTTCCCTGCCAGCACTACTGCCGACTCCCACCAAGTTTCTTTGTTGCATTATGTATGCTCATGTACAGAATCAGCTGAGCCTGGTTCCTTCAACACCACCATCAATGAACTTTCAAACTAAACAAAAATGCCTGGCCTCACATTCCCTGCATCACCACCTTCCACTGAGATCCTAAAATCTACTGCAAATATTACCAGCATCACCGCGCTCCACCGCTGTCACAACCTCCACTAGACACAGAGATGGACCAATCAGAGACCTCTGAGACGTCGGAAAAAACCCACCAATGAAGTCCACTAACGCTTTCATCTACTGCTAGAGCAACTGACCAGTCGGAAATCTCGCCTTCACCAGTTCAGCCACCAGCCAAGAAAGCAAAAACACAAGACACGCGGATGCACCTCACGGTGCCACTGTCACTGACACTGCTGCACCACAACGGGTCCGATATCTGAAGGGTGTATACTTCTACACAACCAAGGAGTATAAGAACACAATGCTGTCTTTAGAAATCCATCATCACCTCCAGGAAAGGAACAGTCCCAAATATACCTACGACCAAACCCGCTACATACACCACTGAAGACATACCAGACTACTCACTGCCAACACCCAACACCTTGTGGAAGTCAAGTACACCTCAAAGAGGAAATTCAGGATGCTTCAGAATAGGACCTTTAAGACGGTACCCCGTCCCAGCACGACTATCCAGACCATTCACCCAGCACTTTGCTGTCCGCTAAAGCTGGGGTGTGGCTCCAATCAACCCTGTAACTGCTGCCTCTGCCCGACTGCGCTTCTCTTTGGGGAAGTCAGCGCAAGATAGAAGAAGAAACCCTCCTCCAACCAGAGGGCCAAGAAAGAAGAAAGATGATTATCGTCACCCCCCAACCCGGGGGCCACTGCCGGGTCACCATCTGGAGAAGACCTGGGCCAGAAGGACCTGCGAATCAACATGAATTGAAAATAACACCAAAACACGACACTCCACACAGGGGAGCACAGCGCTAGCACGATCGACAACCATGCATTGCCCTTCTAAGGGGATGGTTGGTGCCAGAGCCCCCAGTTTGTACCTTACAAGATGAGGGGGGTACTTGTGCCTCCTCCCATGGGAGACTTAGGTCTCAGACACTCCCTAGACAGGGAGCCAGTGCCGGGCCACCAAGTGGAAGGGCCCGGGCCGGGAGAATACCGGCGAATCTTTAACAACAACAACACTTCTTCTCCATATTGTTTCACACTATGGAACAATGCTCTTCTCCAGACTGAGGGACTGACCACCTCAAAACTTTAAGGGTGATGGACTGATTACATCGTCTTCAAGTATCTTCTGCTTCTATCAACTTTTCTGTACTTGACTGAAGAAGCCTACTGTGTAGGCGAAACGTTTCATAATAAAGATACCTAACTGTTGCATATGTGTCTTACCTAACAACCTGTCGGTATTTTATACCATTTTAATGTTCAATTTGTCAACACTGCAACACAAGGGTACTTGGACAGACCTCAATCAACTTCAAAAACTTCCCTATGAGAAGGGGGGTGATTTTGAGAGGGACCTACCTTTCAACATCTGAGTTCTTACCCTCCTATGGGCCAAACGTCCTCACCCTCTTGGCGCTATAAAAAAAGCTCCATCCTGTCACTTCTTTTTTCCCATATTTTTTAAAACACAAGGGAAAAAAATGCCCCTTTCTCCAACTAGGGACTGACCACCCCCAAAACTTTAAGGGGATGGACGTTTAACTTGGGTCTTAAAATTTATCTTTTTCCTTCCCTATAAACTTTTCTGTACTTGATGAAAAGGCCTACTGTGTGGGCAAAAACGTTTCCATAAAAAAGATACCTAACTTTTTGAAATATGGTCTTACCTAACAGAGGGTAGCTTTGGGTTAGGACCCCGGGAAGCCTGTGAAAAACCCTTTCCCAATACCTGAAGTGATGGGAAATGGATAGCAACCCCAAACTTTTTAAATGAAAAGGGGTAAAAAATTGCTGATAATTGAAATTAAGTACATTTTTCAACAGTTGGATATTTTTAAAATTGATAAAAACCTTTTCCCGCCTACAAAAGTAGACTTCTTCAGTCAAATATAAAAGGCCCAGCAGTATTTAATTAAATAAAGATGTAATTAGGGGTCATTTTCCCTCATTTTCTCCAGACGAGGGACTGACCACCTCAAAACATTTTCTTCTCTAAGGTTGGGGATTGTTTTTAAAAAACATTTTTATTTCATTGCTTCTCCCTCTGTTTTTTGACGGAAGAAGTTTAAATCAGTAAAAATACCCAACTGCTAAATTTTAGATAAAAGGTTCGGAGAACCGAAAACGTTGATAAATTACACATGTCAACTCTTGGGAAATCTTTTAAGATGGACTAAACCACATCGACTAAAGGGTTTGGGGGACTGGTTTACCCCCTTTCCTCCTCCTTTTCTTCAAGCTTTTTCCTTTGTATGGACGATAAAACCCCTTTTGTGGGCAAAACTTTTTCCTTAAGATCCCCCCGGTCACAGACCGGGCCGCGGGGTTGACCCCCCGGAACCCCTCCCAGGGGTAAACTCCAGGAAAACCCAAGAGTTCACATTGTCTAATTTCCCAAACTGGGGAACCCAGTGCCCTTAAACTTTAAATTCCCCGGGTTTTTATGGGGGTGGGGGTCGGGGGGGGGAGTCCATAAAAACCGGGCTGGGCCCGGGGATGTCCTGAAACAGTTTAGTATTTTACTACACTTTTGGGTTTTGGGAAAAAACACTTAACAAACACTATAACATATTTTTTAAGAAAACTTTTTTTTCGGTCCGGGCCCTTTTGATCAAGGCCCCCCAGGACCGAAACTTTTTTCTAATAAATATTTATATTTTTTGCTTACTGCCCTTTCAAAACCAAATTTGCCCGGTATTTATTCCCAAGGGTTTTTAAAACCACTAAAATCTCTTCAAAAATTTAACGATGTATGCTGCAGGGTTTTCTCTGTATATTTGGAAAAAAATTACCGACAATATGTAAAGAAAAAGGTCATAAGTCCCAAGTAATGTGAAAATTTTAAAATTGGGGCAACGTTTCGTTTTCTCCAAGGCTTTTTTTTAAGCCTTTAAAAACAGTAAATTTCCCCTACACGTGGGGCGTTTTCAGTCGAGAACAAACGTAGCGGGAACAAAAGAGATGTGAAAAACGTTGTAATCAGCCCAAATCACCCCTTAAAAGTCGGAAAATTTGGGGTTTTGCACCCCCTCAGCCGGGGAGAAAGGTTCTGAGTTCTTTCCAAAGACAAAAACCCAGTCTTTTTAAAACATCGTTTTTCCACTCTCTACGCCCCTCCCTATTTTTTTACTTGACTGGGGACGCCTACTTTTTAAGGCAAACTTAACTGTTTTGTAAGGGTTTTTAAACAAAACTCCGGGGAGAGCGAAACTTTGGCCCCAAAAAAATGTCGCATAGTTCACTTGCGGTCCTTTTTTTACTTTTCTTTTTTTAAAACCTGTTTGTGGGGGTGTCATAAAGCATAAAGGGCTAGGTAAAAACTAGGTGGGTTTTTTAGGGAAGTAAAGTTTTGCATGATCATGCATTATAAAAAAACCCGGACGTCAGATTCTTTAAAAAATCGGGGTTTTCTAGTGAGGGTGAATCCTCTTGAAAAATTTTATACGTCCAAACTGAGTGTTTCCTTTTCGGGAAAGGGAGAGGGAACGTGTGGTGTGTGTGTGTTTTTTGTGGTGTGTGGGTGTGTGTTAAATAAATTTAACGCCCTGGTCGCCCCCCCATTTTTAACCCACTTACACCCGGGGCACAAGAGCTTATTTTTGAAACGTTATTTTTCAGGCTTTGTGTAGTTTTAACGTGTGAACCTTGGTTTGAGAAAAATTTTAAGCAGAACCACTGTTAGGAAAATGCGGGAAAGGGGGGTTTAAAACCGTGGGCATAGAAAGGAAAAAGGGGGGATGACTAGATGCTTAGGGCAACTTATGGAATCTTTATTAAGGAAACGTTTCCCGCCACACACTGGCTTTTAAAGTAAATAGAAAACAGAGAAGGGAAAGGGAGAGGAGGAATTGAGGTAATCTTTCCTTCTTTTTTTTAAAACCATAAAACACAACAAAAAAGGGGATGTTTTACGTGAGGGTCAGCGTGAAAATTGGTCCTGGAATAACCATCGGGGGCGGGGTTAGTCCTTCCAGGGAAATTATTCCCAGAAACAAAAACTTTGTTTTTTCATTAAAGAAAGTCCGTGAAACCTAAATTTTCCCTTGTGTATGGGTATCAAAGGCATTTTAAGGGAAAAAGGGTTTATAACTGTAGGAAAATGTGCAAGAAAGGTAAAAAAATTTACCGACAGAAAAGAAAAGTTAAGACAAAAACCGTGCAACTTTTGGATATCAATAAAGAATCCAAATTTTTGCACATGTTCTTAACTTTTTTGTTGGGAAAAGACACATATAAACCCAGTTTAGGTCTTTTTTTTGAAACTTTTTCGCCTACACAGAAAGGCTTCTTCATTCAAGAACAGAAAAAGTTTATAGAAGCAGAAGATCTTGAAACAAATGTAATCGTCCATCCCCCTTTAAATTTTTGGGAGGTGGTCAGTCCCTCATCTGGAGAAGAGCATTGTTCCGTTGTCTGAAACATCGCCCTTTCAAGTATCTCTGCTTCCTATCAATTTTCTGTACTTGACTAAGAAGCCACGTTTTAGGGAAAACGTTTAAAAAAAGATACCAAAACCCTTTTGGGGGCATTTATTTTCTTACCTAACAATCTTGGGTTTATTTTAACCATTTTAATTTTCATCGTTCTTAACTTCCATATAGCAAAAAATTTTATGAAAGGACACTTTTAAATTTAAATTTAAATTTATTTTTAAATTCTTGGGATTTTGGCCACTCCAAATGATCTAAATTGGGTGAGTCAGAAAAAAAGCGTCAGGTCTTTCTAATAACCCGGTCATGTATTGGTGGGAAAAAAAAGTTATTGTCACTGTGCACTTTAGTTGAGTTGGTGTTTTGGGTCTTTTCCCCAAGAGGGCACTGCCCGTTACGAGGAAATTAAATGACCAAACCCCTTTCACTTGATCTTCACCATGACCTACTGAAATTTTTGGGAGAAAAAAGGTATATATTTCAGTGCTCTTTTGCATACGACATTTTTTTTGTGAATTAAAAAAGCCCCCCTTTGTGGGGGGGAAACCAGTAAGAATCGCTTTAAATACTGCCTTTGTGCCCAATCTCTGCACTATATGTACTGCGTCCCCCCTCTTTTCTTTTTTTGTCATTTGGAATGACCAAGATCCCAGGAATAAATTTTCAATGATTCCTAAGTGGAAAACCCTGAGCCCCTTTTAAATTTTTAAAAAACCTTCAAACCTTCAATTGCCCCTGAATTTTTCCCTAAAGCTTCAAAATTATTTAGGGGGGGAAGGCCCAGAAGCAGCATGTAGGGGTTCCAAGGCACTAGGGGAACACAGGCTAATTTTATCACATTTCAGCCTTAATGAAGCTCATGTCTCCCCGGTGGAAAGGCACCCTTCGTGTGCGCTGCTGCTGCGGGACTCATCTGCCAAGCTGGGGTGAACAGAATGATGCTTCAGTTTTTCCCAGGTTTGAAAACAACCCCTAACCCGGGCTGCCGTAACAATTTAAAAATGTTGGGGTCCAAAAGTCGTACTAGCCCACAAAAAAATCATAACAAATGGTTAGGAAAGACACCAAGCCCAAAAGTTAGGGATCTTTTTTTTGAAACGTTTTTGCCTACACAGTAAAGGCCCTTTTTCAGTCCCATACAGAAAAGTTAAAGAAGCAGAAGATAATTGAAACGATTAATCAGTCCCCTCACCCTTAAAGTTTTTAGGGGGTCAGTCCCTCAGTCTGGAGAAAGCATTGGTTTCCCTTTTTCTAAACAATTTTGAAAAATTTAAGTGACAGGAAGGAGCTTTTATATAGTTCCAGGAGGTGGGGACGTAGGGGCTTTGGGAGGGGAGGTTTCCCCCTCAAACCCAGCCGTTCTCACTTGAGAGGTCGAAGTTTATGGTCTGAAACCCAAAATAACCCCCTTTGGAAAATTTTCCCCGACAGAATGAAAAAATTTAAAAAGGAAAAAATACCGCCCGATTTTTTAGGTAAACACAAAAAGCAACAGTTAGGGAAACTTTATTTCGAAAATTTTCGCCTACACCCGTGGCTTCTTCCAAATTCCCAGTCCCGAAAAATGATAGAACAGAAGGTAAATTGAAACGAGTAACAGTCCGTCAACCCTTAAAGTTTTTTAGGTGGTCATCCCTCATTTTGGAGAAGAGCAAATTTTTCCGTTGTCTGAAACAATAGAATTAAAAATGACAGGATGGAGCTTTTATATAGTGGGCCCGGAGGGAGACGTAGGTTTGCTTTGGGGGGGCAAGGGCCCTCTCCCAAAACCCCCCGTTTTCACTAGTAGGGGGTCGAAGTTTTATGGTCCGTACCAAGATCCCTGTGTTTTCAGTGTCTGGGCAGAATGAACATTAAAAAGGTTTTAAAATACCGAAAAAATTTTTTAGGTAAGACACAAATGCCAAAAATTAGGTTTTTTTTATTTCGAAACGTTTCGCCTACACATAAAGGGTTCTTTTAGTTTGAGTACAGAAAAAATTGATAAAAAGCAGAAGATACTTGAAAGGGGCGATGTAAACAGTCCATCAAACCCTTAAAGTTTTTAGGGTTTGGGCGGGGCCCAGTCCCGGAGAAAAGCTTTTTTCCCTTGTCTTAAAAAAATATGAAGTTTTAAGTGACAGGTGGAGCTTTTAAAAAGTTTGGGCCATGGGGTTTAGACGGAGGTTCTTTTTGGGGGGGCGGTCCCCCCCTGTCAGACAAAATGCAACACAAGGGGACTTGGTACAGAAACCCCAACTTTCCCCACCTCTACTAGTTTGAAAAGGCTGGGGTTTTGGGGGGACCTGCCCTCCCAAAACAACCTACGTCCACCTCCCCGGCACTATAAAAAAGCTCCATTCCCCGTCACTTCAAATTTATATTGTTTCAGACAACGGAACAAGCCTTCCCAGAAATGAGGGACTGACCACCCAAAACTTTAAGGGTTTACGGACTGATTACAAACGGTTTTTTCAGTTATTTTTTTTCTGCTTCTATCAACTTTTCTGTAAACCCACTGAAGAAGCCCACTGTGAAAGGGGAAACGTTTCCCAAATAAAGATACCTAACTTTGCATATGTGTCTTACCTAAAAAAACTGTCCCGGTTTTTTTATAACCCCCCTTTTTTAAAGTTCAGTCATAAAAAACAACTTTTTCAGGAAAAAAAATTTTGTTTTTTTCTAACGTTTCCTCCACGACGTAATTAAACAAGGGGCGGGTAAACTTCTCTAAGGGGGTGCTCTGTACAGTGTTTTTGGTGCCCTCCGTTTCTCAAGGAAAAACTAGTCACACTTTAAATGTCAGTAGGTAACAGTGGAAACAGTGATACTTAACATTTATGTTCAAAGGGTTTTTAGAAGAGTAAGGCTGAGATTTTAAAAATTACATCTTAGATTGACGGAAAAGTGTTCTTTAAAAAAAGAGTTTTCCACCTTAAAAAAATGTTCTTTTAAAAAAGAATTAAACCCGCCTTAAAAAATGGGTTTTTTAAAAGAAGAATTACCAGCCTTAAAAAGTGTTCTTTTTTGAAAAATTACCCCAAAAACCCTAAAGTGTTCTTTAAAAAAGAATTGCCAAATATAATACTTTTTAAAAATTTTTAAAAATATTCTTAAGAAAAATTTTAGGGGGTTGTCACCGTACCTTGTAAGGTGAAACAAAGTTTGGTTTAAAACTAACAAAGACCCGTGTTTTTTTGCATAAGATTTATTGGGGCAATTTTAAGAGGAAATTTAAAAGTTACTTCAACACAACCGCGCCCGAGGGCTAGTACTCAAGACATCCCCCACAATTGAAATAGTTTCAAAACATCCACCACAACAGATTGGCTTCAAGACACAGTTACCAGAGGGGGCTCAGTTTAGTCTTCCTGGTGGGGGTGGTAGTGTTTGTGAGTGGCCGGGGTGGGGGTATGTTGTGAAAGGCCGGGGTGGGGGAAATGTTGTGAGTGGCCGGTGGGGGGGTAGTGGTTTTGGAGCCGGTTTGGGGGGTGGGAGTGTTGTGAGAGGCCGGGTGGTGGTATTTTTGTGAGAAAGGGCCCGGGGGTGGTTTGGGAAATGTTGTGAAGGCCGGTGGGGGGTGGTAAAAATTTTGGAGGGGGCCGGTGGGGGTGGTAGTGTTTTTTAAGGCCGGTTGGGGGTGGGAGTTGTTGGGGAGGCCGGTGGTGGTGGGGGAGGAGGGGAGTACAAAGAGAAAAAGTGATTTTGGGGTGGTGGTAGCCCGTGTTTAAAAATGGTGAGTGAGTGTTTTGGTGGGGTGTTTCAGTCTTTAAAAGCTGGTGTTGGTGGGGGCCAGACCTGCCCCTCCTCAACACATTCCCCCAACAAAAACGCGCCAATAAAGTATATAATCCCACCTTCTTAAAACCCATCCGGGGGATGAACCTGCATCCAAATGTAACCTGCAGTGCCCGGGGTGAACCTGCAAATGCTGGGTGTGAACCCCGCATGCCGGGTGTGAAAACCCGGGAAATGCTGGGTGGAAACCTCAGTGCTGGGGGTTTAACCTGCAGTGCTGGGTTGAACCGCAATGCTGGGTTGGAACCTGCATCCTGGGTGTTTAACCTTCAGTCCTGGGTGTGAACCTTTTAGTCCGGTGTGAACCTGCAGTCCCCAGGGGTGATCCTTCAGGCCCTGGGGGTTTAACCTGGAATCCTACGTTTTAACTAAAAATCCTGGGTTTTGAAAAATGAAAAAACCCTGGTGGAACTGAAAACCCGGGTGTGAAAATGAACAAACCCCGGGGGTGAACCCGAACAACCCCCGGGTGTGAACGAACCCAAACCCCGGGTGTGAATTGAATAACCCTGGGGGTGAACTGAATAGCCCGGGTTTTGAACTGAATTCCCCCGGGTGGAACCCGAAACCCTGGTAGAACTGAATACCCTGGGGGTGAAAATTTAAAAAACCCCGGGTTTTGAAAGAATACCCTGGGGTGAATGAATAACCCCGGGAGTGAACTGAACCCCCCTGGGTTTTGAAAAAGAACAACCCTGGGGGTGGGAAATTTAATAACCCCGGGTGTGAACTGAATAGCCCGGGGGGAACTGAATAAAAACCCCGGGGGGTGAACTGAATAACCCTGGTGGGAACTGAAAATCCCTGGGTTTTGAAATGAATATTTCCCGGGGGTGAACTGAAAGCCCTGGTGTGAACGAATAAAACCCCGGGTGTGAACTGGAAAAAACCCTTTGGGGGTGAACTTTAAAACCCTGGGTTTTGAAATGAATAACCCCCGGGTGTAACTGAAAAAACCCCTTTTGTGAACTGAAAAAACCCCCTGGTTTTAACTGAATAACCCGGGGGTGAACTGAATTTAAACCCCGGGGGGGGAACTAAAAGCCCTGGGGTTTAACTGGGAAAAACCCGGGGTGAACTGAATAAAACCCCGGGGTGAACTGAAAATCCCGGGTTTTGAACTGAAAAACCCTGGGTGTGAACGAATAACCCTGGGTGTGAAAAATGAACAACCCTGGGGGTTTAACAAAAAACCCTGGGGGTTTTAAAATGAATAAACCCCGGGGGGTTTAACTGAAAACCCTGGGTGTGAACTGAATAACCCCGGGGGTAACTGAACAACCCTGGGGGTAACCCGAATAACCCTGGTGGGGAACGAATTTAACCCCCGGGGGTGAAATAATAAACCCCGGTTTGAACTGAAAAAACCCTGGGGGGTGAACTGAATAAAAACCCGGGTTGGGAAATGAATAAACCCCGGGTTTGGAAATGAACAAACCCCCCCGGGGGGAACTGAGCAACCCTGGGTGTTAAAATGAGCAACCCTGGGGTGTGAAACTGAATAACCCTGGGTGTGAACTGAGGCAAACCCTGGGTGGGGAACTGTACAACCCTGGGGTGTGAACTGAGCAACCCTGGGTGTGAACTGAACAACCCTGGGTGTAAAACTGAGCAACCCTGGTTGTGATTTAATAATCCCGGATGTAGACAATTCAGTCCTGGATGTAGACAAAATAGTCCTTGATACAGACAAATAATCTGGAATGTATAAGCGACAGTCTTGGAGGTAAACTTCTCTGTCTTGGAGGGCATTTCAGGATTTTTCCTTGGAGTTTGGGCGTCACTGCATTTTGCAGAGAACAATGAAGGCGTCCGAGGCAGGGAAACGGTGAGTACTCCGTGTTTTCTGTCGTTTTCAATTCAGTATCATCGTCGAGAACAGCTGAAACCATATAAATGCATTACTTAGACGACTCTTATGCAGTAGTTAGCCATCTAGGCTCTTAGACCTTAGAAGCACGTGCGGGTGGATCCCCGCTGTGAGAAGGGACGTACGGGCAGGTGTCCTAACACCTGATGCCTCTTGTTACCTAACTGTAGTTACCTGGGAGTTGGTCAGCTGTTGGGAGGTTGCATCATGGGGGAGGGCCTGAAAGAGGGACCTGAATGAAAATAATATGTATTAATTGGCTATACTGGGTTATCTTGAGTTACTGACCAGTCGATGTGGATGCGTGGAACAATCTTTTGTGGATGCCTGGAACAATCTTCCCAGTAGGGTGATAGAGGCTAGGACCTTGGGTAGCTTTAAAAAGAGATTGGACAAATATATGAGTGGGAGGGGCTGGGTTTGACTGGTGTCATTGGGTACGTTTTGATAAGGACCTGCCTTTCATGGGCCAGTAGGCCTTCTGCAGTGTTCCTCCATTCTTATGTTCGGAGTGAAATTGTCATCTTCACCCTCCAACAACTGCTTGCATAGTTCCATTTCTCATGCAGGTCTGTAAACATCCTCACACCTTTTATACACACGCTTAGATAGTTCATGGTGAACGAAATGTCGCTCATCACCATTTACCATCTCTTTAGATACACATGTACACGCCCATGTATACACATATACACAGTACTCACGTAATTCTACTTTCAGTGGACCAGAAATTAACACGTAACTACGAATTGAACACAGTTATGTAATCAACGAATGTAACATTTCAATGGAAAGTCGAGACTCAATCCCGTGGAGTGTCAGTTCTCAGACCAGCGGTGTTGCCTTCACTGTTGCTGGAGTGTTGCAACCCCTGAATGGGTTGCAATATATATAATGTATATTATGATTATAATGTGTATATATACAATTATCACCTTTTCATATAATTTTATATTGCTTATATTTGTGATAATAGCTAAATCGTAAATATATTGCTTTATATTATTATTATTTGACTTAGCTAAATTTTGTGAGGTAGGATTTACATAAGGGGCTCAGTTCAAATCTTGATTGTCTAACTACTGTAATTAAACGCTTGTGGCTCGTTTCCCTGCCGGCTTCTCATTGTTTCGAGCAGCACGTCCACGGGGCTATCACGTGATCGAGGGGGGGGGGGGGTTTTCCTCCACCTCGCCCGAAGTATTCATTCTGGTCTGACTCCTTGGTGGTTGGACAGATTGTCGTCTCTTTTTCTTGTTATTCTTTGAACCTTTCACAAACATTGTAAACTAGTGTTTTCGACGGTCGGTT
>NW_026464900.1:0-13919 GCF_026875155.1 Cherax quadricarinatus
TGGGTATTTTGGTATATGCGGCATTAACCACTTGTGATCAGTCCTGAACAATGATTGAATTTTTTTTATTTTTGGTATTTTTAGGGTAACCACTTGTGGTGCAGTACTGAACGTTGTCTGAAGGTGTTATTGTTGAAAAATAGGGCAACCACTGGTGGTGCCATTCTGAACCATGATTGACAGTGTTATTGTTAGAATATAGGGCAACCACTGGTGATGCAGTACTGAACCATGCTTGAACGGGTTACTATTGCTATATAGCACAGCTATTGGTTTTACAGTTCTAATCCTTCCTTGAAGGTGTTGTTCTCGTATACAGCAAGCACTGGTGGTGTAGTACTGAACCATTCCTTAAGGTTATAGTGTTGGTATATACAGCAAGTACTGGTGGTAAAGTACTGAATAATGTTTGAATGTGTGTTTGTTGGTATACAGGGCATCTGCTGGTGGTGCACTACTGAACCTTGCTTGAAGGTGTTATTGTTTGTATTTAGGGGACCCACTTGTGGTGCAGTACTGAACCTTGATTGAACGTGTTATTGTTGGTATATAGGCCAACCATTGGTGGGGCAGTGCTGAACCATGCTGAAAGGCATTATTGTTTGTATATAAAGAAACCATTGGTGGTGCATTATTGAACCTAGCTTGAAGGTGTTATTGTTGGAATATAGGCAATCACTGGTGGTGCTATATTGAACCAGGCTTGAAAGTGTTATTGTTGTTACGTATGGGTAAGATAAGATAAGATAAGATTTCGTTCGGATTTTTAACCCCGGAGGGTTAGCCACCCAGGATAACCCAAGAAAGTCAGTGCGTCATCGAGGACTGTCTAACTTATTTCCATTGGGGTCCTTAATCTTGTCCCCCAGGATGCGACCCACACCAGTCGACTAACACCCAGGTACCTATTTGCTGCTAGGTGAACAGGACAACAGGTGTAAGGAAACGTGTCAAATGTTTCCACCCGCCGGGAATCGAACCCGGGCCCTCCGTGTGTGAAGCGGGAGCTTTAGCCACCAGACCACCGGGCCACTGGTTGTGCAGTATTAAACCTTGCGTGAAGGTGTTGCTGTTGGTATATATGGCAACTACTGATAGTATAGTACTGAACCTTGCTTGAAGGTGTTATTGTTGGTATACAAGGCAACTTCTCGTGGTGCCGTACTAAACCATGCTTGAAGGTGTTTTTGTTGGAATATAGGGCAACAACTTGTTGTGCAATTCTGAACCATGCTTGGAGGGATTATATTGGTGACACAGTCCTGAACCACAGCCGGGCTGTGGCTCGTACGTCGGACTGCGTGCGGCCAACAGTAACAGCCTAGTTGATCAGGCCCTGATCCATCGGGAGGCCTGGTCATGGACCGGGCCGCGGGGCCGTTGATCCCCGGAATAACCTCCAGGTAACCTACTGGTAACCATGATTGAAGGTGTTGTTGTTGGTTTGTAGGGCAACCACTAGTAGTGCAGTACTGAACCATGCTTGAAGGTGCTATTGTTGGTATATAGGGCAACCACTTGTGGTGCAGTATTTAACGTTGCCTAAAGGTGTTATTGTTGGAATATAAGGCAACCACTGGGGGTGCCATTCTAAACCATGCTTGACGGTGTTATTGTTAGAATATACGAAACCACTTGTAGTGCAGTACTGAACCATGCTTGAAGGGGTTGTTGTTGGTATATAGCACAGCCACTGGTTTTGCAGTATTAATCCTTGCTTGAAGGTGTTATTTTGGTATATACGGCAAGCACTGGTGGTGTAGTGCTGAACCATGCTTGAAGGTGTTAGTGTTGGTATATACGGCAATTACTTGTGGAGCAGCACTGATTATTGTTTGAATGTGTGATTTTTGGTATATAGGACATCAACTGGTGGTGCGGTACTGAACCATGCTTGAAGGTGTTATTGTAGGTATATAGGGCAACCACTGGTGGTGCAGAACTGATCCATGCTTAAAGACGTTATTGTTGGTATTTATAGAAACCACTGATGGTGCAATACTGAACCTTGCTTGAGTGTGTTATTGTTGGTATATAGGGCAACCACTGGTTTTGCAGCATTGAACCATGATTTAAAGTGTTATTGTTGGTATGAAGGGCAACCATTGGTGTGATAGTACTGAACCATGCATAAAGATGCAATTGTTGGTATATAGGGAAACCACTGGTGGTGCATTATTGAACATTGCTTGAAGGTGTTATTGTTGGAATATAGGACAACGATTTATGGTGCAATACGGAGCCATGCTTGAAGGGATTATTGTTGGTATATAGGGCAACAACTGTTGATGCAGTCTTGAACCATGATTGAAGGTGTTATTGTTGATATCTAGGGGAACCACTGGTAGTGCAGTACTGCACATTGCCTGAATGTGCTGTTGTTGGTATTTAGGGCAACCACTTGAGGTGCAGTTCTCAACGTTGCCTGAAGTTGTTATTGTTGGAATATAGGGCAAACACTGGTGGTGCCATTCTGAACCATGCTTTACGGTGTTATTGTTAGAATAAAAGGCAACCAATGTTAGAGCAGTACTGAACCATGTTTGCAGGGGTTATTGTTGCTATATAGCACAGCCACTGCTTTTGCAGCACTAATCCTTGCTTGAAGGTGTTAATTTGTTTTATACGGCAATCACTGGTGGTGTACTACTGAACCATGCTTCAAGGTGTTATTGTTGGTATATATGTGAAGTGCTGGTTGTGCAGTATTGAATAATGTTTGAATGTGTGATTGTTGGTATATAGGACAGTGGTGCAGTACTGAACCATGATTGAAGGTGTTTTTGTAGGTACATAGGGCAACCACTTGTGGTGCAGTACTGAACCATGCTTAAAGATGTTATTGTTGGTATATATAGAAACCACTGGTGGTGCACTACTGAGCCTTGCTTGAAGTTCTTATTGTTTGTATATAGGGCAACCACTGGTGGTGCAGTATTGAAACTTGCTTGAACGTGTTATTGTTGGTATACAGGGAAAACCACTGGTTTTTCAGCACAGAGCCATGATTTAAGGTGTTATTGTTGGTAAGTAAGGCAACCATTTGTGGGGCAGTACTGAACCATGCTTAAAGGCGTTATTGTTGGTATATAGGGAAACCACTGGTGGTGCATTATTGAACCTTGCTTGAAGGTGTTATTGTTGGAATATAGGCAGTCACTGGTGGTGCTGTACTGAACCAGGCATGTAGGTGTTATTGTTGCTACAAGGTTTAATACTGCACCGCTGGTGGTGCAGTATTAAACCTTGCTTGAAGATGTTGTTGGTATATATGGCAACCACTGGTAGTACAGTACTGAACCTTGCTTGAAGGTGTTATTGTTGGTATATAAGGCAACTACTTATGGTGCAGTACTGAACCATGCTTAAAGGTGTTGTTGTTGGTTTATAGGGCAACTACTGGTGATGCAGTACTGAACCATGCTTGAAGGTGCTATTGTTGGAATATAGTGCAGCCAATGGTGAAGCATTACTGAACCATGATTGAAGGGGTTATTGTTGATATATAGGGCAACCACTGGTGGTGCATTGTTGAACCTTGCTTGAATATGCTATTGTTGGTATATAGGGCAATCACTGCTTGTGTAGCACTGAACGTTGCATGAAGGTGTTATTGTGAGCATACTTGGTAACCACTTGTGGTACAGTACTGGCCCTTGCTTGAAGATGTTATTGTTGGTACATAGGGCAAGCACTGGTGTGCAGTACTCAACCCTTTGTTTTGAAAGTGTTACTGTTGATAAAAAAGGGTTTTGCGAAAAGTGGTGGAGTACTAAACGTTTTTTGAAGGGCCCTTTTTTGGAAAATAAAATTGGTGAATATACGGAAACCCAAATGGTTTATGCAGTAAAGGGAACCCCTTTGGCTTGAAGGTCTTTTTGGGGGAAAAAATCGGAAACCCAAATAGGGGGGCGGGAATTTAAACCCTTTTCTTGAAGGAGTTTTTTTTGGGTTTATATAGGACAGCCAAGGGTGGACAGTACTGAACCTTGCTTAAAAGGGGCCCATTTTTGGTATATGGGGCAACCGCTGGGGGTGCAGTACTAAATTCATGCTTAAAGGGGATTTTTTTGGTGTATATAGGGCAACCACCCCCCCAAAACGGGCCACCCCAAACCTCCTGGGGACAACGCAAACCACCAAAAAAACATAAATATAAAAAACCATCAAAAACCCCGTAAATAAAAAACCCACATTGCACAAGACCGTGGCCCACATTACAAAATTTGGAGGGGATTCACCCCTTCTTCCTCTCTGGGGAAAGTAAGGGAAAATCCAGAGGGGGTGGCCCGGTTGGATATGAGGATTTAGTGCAGTCCCAAAAACCTCAAAAAATTTGGCAACAAAACCTCCCAACAATTCCCCAACCAAAGGGTGAATTTGTGCAAATTTTAAATTTTGGGGGCTCTGTAAGCAGGAATAACATGAAACTTTGACCACCCCAAAAAATGAGCGACCCCCTTTTTCTAAAGGATGGGTTTCGTTCTTTTTTCCTGTACTTTCTTTAAACCCAAAAAAAGGCCACTCCTCGCCCCTCCAGAAGCAGTTTTACAACATCGATTTCCCTGCAATACCATCTAAAAGGGCCCAGGGGGCACAGACCCCACAAAAACAAACAATAGTACAACGACAACCCAACTCCAGTTTTTTTTTTATTGCGGGAAACAAAAAAGAAAAGGGAAAGGGAAAAAAAAATACCCCCCCACCTTGGGGGCCTTTTTTGGACTGGGGGCCAGCCAGGGGGCCCACCCTTGCCCCCCCAGAATTACAACTACTTATGCCAATAAAAAAAACCCCCCAAAAAACACAAAAATAAAACCCTTTCGTTCAAAAATTTTGCTAAAAAACAGGGCCTTAAGCCTTTCCACCCCAAACAAAACCTTTAATTCAGTGGACTTCTAGTGGAGAAAAAATGCAATGTTTGCACCTTCCCCGAGACCACACAAAAATCATTTTGAGAGTAAAATTAGGGAAATAAGTGGTTACAACCTTTTAGATCCCAAACAGAAAAAAAAAGGCCAAAAAGGGGGGGGTTTGGCCTTATGTCAAAGTTTCCCTTTTAACTGCACGGAGTTGCTGAACACCACAAATAAATTTTTTTTGAAGCTCTATCAATAAAAAACGAGAACCAAAACCTATTCTTTGTGGTTGTATACAAGCCCCCAAAAATGCAACCTCAAAACCCATTTTTAAAAGGGAACAGTACTGAAAATCAAATTACTTTTTTAAAAAACCTTTCCCAGCTCCATCCCCAAACATTTTCCCTGCTTGGTGATTTTCAACCAAAGGGGCTTACAAAATGGAAAAAAGTAGCAAATAATGTTATCCCCGAAACAATCCCCAAAGGTTTAGCGCAGATAAAAGGGTTCACCCCACACATGAGCTCCAAGCCCTCTGCGAAAAACACCCCTTTTAAGCCGCAGATAGTGGACCCAACAAGATAGAAAACAAAACTTAAAACCTTTAATCTTCACAAATAATGGGGAAATTTATAAAGGCATAAGAATATCAAAAACAACAAATTTCCGACCCAAAACCTAATGAAGCCAGACGTCCCGAAAGGGGGTTCCTAAACCAGCAAAAACCTGAACCTGTGAAGGTCCTTCACAAAATAAAAATTCAACAACAAGAAAAAAAAAATTAAAAACGGGAACCAGGTAAACCATGTCCAAAACGAAACATGTTGGAAGATGTCTTAAATGACATGGATCCCAAAACCCTGCCTTGAAAGGGTCAACTTCCTGGTAGCCAAGCATGTTCTAGGGATATTCCCCCCAAGAAAGAAAAAGCAGGGGTAAAAATGGGGAGAAAAAGACCGGGCCCCCCTACAGAAGAAAGACGAAGAGTCCGAGCTCCTCAGGGGTGCTAGAAAAATCTGAAAACACAAAGGAGGGATGACTAGGGGAAATGGAAACTATCGAACTTAAGGGTAAATGAAATCTTAAAAGAACCAGGAGAGGGAGGAGGAGCTTTTAAAACTTTTTGAAATTGAAAGAAATTCCAAAAATTTTCTTTTCATATGCCAAAAACAAAAGGGAAATACCACATCTATAATTTGGGGCCCTTTTCTCCAAAAAGGGTGGGAAATTTACACCGATGACAAAAAAGGAAAAAGAGTGAAAAAATTGAAACCCATAAAACTTCGGGTTTTGTGAACCACTAACGTCTGAGGAACGACGACCCAAAAAGATTTCTTTCCTGAATTTTGGGCCCAAACCCCCATAAATGTAAAACCCCGATTTTTCCCAATTACCCTAACCCCCGATAGATTTTGAAAAAAGGGCCCTTGAAAAACATTCCTAAGCCCCTCACCCCGGGCCCAGAACCCCGTGGAACTCTGTTTTATTAAAACTGCAAGGGAAACCCCCCTCGCTTTCCCTAAGTAACTATGGGGGAGGAAACTTGGGCATAGGTGAAAATTCCCCCAGTCACTTTTAAAAAAAAAGGGTAAAAGCCCCACTCCATAAAGGTGGCCGCAAAAACATTAGCAAAAAACTATGACCAATAGCTCTTTTCGTCCCCATCCCAAAAAAAACTTTAAAGAGTGCTAAGAAGCAGGAAATGCAAATCCCGGGGTTCCCCAAAAAAAGCACAATTCAAGGGGAACATGGGTTCAGGGCCCGGGCGCTCCTGCCCCTCACAAATAAATGGATCACAAAGACAAAAGGGCCTTTTGGGTGCACTGGAAGAAAATCAAATGCAGTGTTTAAAATACAAGACTTTTCAAAAGCATTTGACAAAAGCGATCATGGCGTAATAGCCCATAAAAAAACGTGCTAAAAGGAATAACTGGGGAAAATGGGGAATGGATTTTTCAACTTCCTAACAAACGGGAAAACAAAGAGTAGTGGTCAAAAAGTTTTAAAACGGAAGGGTGCCATAGCGAAAAGCTCGTTTCCCCAAGGCACAGTACTCGCCCCCCTCTTATTCCTTATTTCCCCAAATCAGAAAATAAACAAGTATTCACCCAAAACACCGTACATCCCTTTGGGGGAAGATACTAGCCCGCAAGAGGGTGTCATCCCGCTGAGGGGCGGGGGTTAACCTCCAAGAAGATATAAAAAACCTTTTTTTTCCCGTGGGGAACGGGAAAAAATAAGATTTTTCAATGAGGACAAATTCCAACTAAAATCCTTTTTGGAAAACGGGGAATAATAACTAAAAAGAGTATACAAAATAAAACCCCGGGCCCTAAAAATAGAGCGAAAAATAATGTAAGGGGCTTTTGGGTAGTAATGTCGAGGATCTCAAATTTCAAGGATCACAACATGCCCAAAAGATCCCCACGGCAAAAAAATGAAAGGTTTATAAAGAGAACTTTCCCAAAAGAGAGAAGCCAACCCAAGATGATCCTTTTCAAATCACTTGTTTCTCTCTAGGGTGGGGAAAACTGCCCGTACATTAAAAAACTCCAAATTTAAAACAGGTGAAAAACGCGGATTTTAGGATGTAGAGGGGATCCTTTACTGCACGATAAGTTCAGTCAAGGGAAACCCAAAATACTGGGGAAACCCTTTGGGAAACATTTGGGTTGGGACTCGTTGGAACGTAAGGGGGGAGAGAAATATCATAATCTACCCTTGGAAAAAACTTGGGAAAATTGGGCCCAAACTGCCGGATCGCCGGGCTGTGGCTCGTACGTTTGGGCTGCATGCGGGCCCGCATAAACAGCCTATTTTTCAGGCCCTGATCCATCAGGAAAACCCCGGCTGACCGAGCCGCGGGGGGTTGATCCCCCCCCCCAAAAACCCCCGGTATCCCGGAAAAATTTTTTCAGTTTCTGAACCTTCTTGAAGGTCTTTTTTCGTGGGAAAATCGGGGAACCCAAAGTGGGGCAGTACTGAACCGGCTTAAGGTGTTATTGGTTGGGAAAGGGCAACCACGGGTGGGGCATTTCTGAAACCCTTTCCCTTTAAGGGTTTTTGTTTTTGGGAAAAGGGCAACCACTGGTGGTGCAGTACTGAACCTTCCTTTTAAAAGGGGTTTTTGTTGGTATAAAGGGGAACCAATGGTGGTGCATTTTTTGAACCGTGCTTGAAGGTGTTGTTGTTTATATATAGGACAACCACTGGTGGTGCAATAATGAACCATGCTTGAAGGGATTATTGTTGGTATATAGGGCAACTACTGGTGATGCAGTACTGAACCATGCTTGAAGGTGCTGTTGTTGGTATATAGGGCAACCACTTGTGGTGCAGTACTGAACGTTGCATTAAGTAGTTATTGTTGGAATATACGGCAACCACTGGTGGTGCCATTCTGAACCATGCTTGACGATGTTATTATTAGAATATAGGGCAAAAATTGGTGATGCAATACTGAACCATGCTTGAAGTGTTTATTGTTGGTATATAGCACAACCGCTGGTTTTGCAGTACTGAACAATGTTTGAAGGTGTTAGTATTGGCGTATACGGCAAGTACTGATAGTGCAGAACAAAATAATATTTGAATATGTGATTGTTGGTATATATGTCATCTACTGGTGGTGCAGTACTGAACCATGCTTGAAGGTGTTATTGTTGGTATAAATGGCAGCCGCTGGTGGTGCAGTACTGAACCATGCTTAAAGATGTTATTGTTGGTATATATAGAAACCATTGGAGGTGCACTACTGAAACCTGCTTGAATTTGTTATTGTTTGTACATAGAACAACCACTGATTGTGCAGTACTGAACTTTGCTTGAACGTGTTATTTTTGGTATATATGGCAACCACTGGTTTTGCAGCACTGAACCATGATTTAAGGTGTTGATGTTGATATGTAGTGCAACCATTGGTGGGGCAGTACTGAACCGTGCTTAAAGGTATAGGTATATAGGTAACCCACTGGTGGTGCATTATTGAGCCTTGCTTGAAACTGTTATTGTTGGAATATAGGCAATCACTTGTGGTGCTATATTGAACCAGGCTTTGAAGTGTTATTGTTGTTACATAATGGAACCACTGGTCGTGCAGTACTGTACCTATCCTGAAAGTGTTGTTATTGGTACATAGGGCAACCACTGGTGGTGCAACACTGAACAATGATTGAAGATGTTGTTGTTGGTATATAGGACAACTACTGGTTATGCAGTACTGAACCATGCTTGAAGGTGTTATTGTTGGAATATAGGTCAACCACTGGTTGTGCAGCAGTGAACCTTCCATGAAGGTGTTACTGTTTTCATACTAGGTAACTACTGATTGTAAAGTACTGATCATTGCATGAAGGTGTTATTGTTGGTATATATAGCAACCACTGATGAGCAGCACAGAACCTTGCTTGAAGGTGTTATTGCTTGTATAAAGGGCAACCAATGGTGTTGCAGTACTGAACCGTGCTTGAAGGTGTTATCGTTGGGATATTGGACAACCACTGGTGGTGCAATACTGAACCATGCTTGAAGGGATTATTGTTGGTATATAGGGGAACCACTGGTGATGCTGTCATGAACCACGATTGAAGGTGTTATTCTTGGTAGGTAGGGCAACCACTGGTAGTGCAGTACTGAAACATGCTTGAATGTGCTATTTTTGGTACACAGTGTAACGACTGGTGGTGCAGTGCTGAACCTTGCTTGAAGGTGTTATTGTTGGTATATAGGGCAAATACTTCCAGTGAAGTACTATCCTTTGTTTGAAGGTGTTATTGTTGGTATATTGTACAACCACTAGTGGCGCAGTACTGAACCATGCTTGAATGTGTTATTCTTGGTATGTATGGCAACAACTGGTTGTGCAGTACAGAACCTTGCTTGAAGGTGTCATTTTTGGTATATAGGGCAACCACAGGTGGTGCAGTACTGAATCATGCTTGAAGGGATTATTGTGTGTATATAGGGTATAAAAGATAAAGAATCAAACATAAAGTGGGAGTTGTCACAGTTGCTCTTTGCTGATGACACTGTGCTCTTGGGAGATTCTGAAGAGAAGTTGCAGAGATTGGTGGATGAATTTGGTAGGGTGTGCAAAAGAAAAAAATTAAAAGTGAATACAGGAAAGAGTAAGGTTATGAGAATAACAAAAAAATTAGGTGATGAAAGATTGGATATCAGATTGGAGGGGGAGAGTATGGAGGAGGTGAATGTATTCAGATATTTGGGGGTGGACGTGTCAGCGGATGGGTTATGAAGGATGAGGTGAATCATAGAATGATGAGGGGAAAAGGGTGAGTGGTGCACTTAGGAGTCTGTGGAGACAAAGAACTTTGTCCTTGGAGGGAAAGAGGGGAATGTATGAGAGTATATTTTTTCCAAAGCTTTGTATGGTGTGAAGCATGGGGATGAATGTTCCCAGCGAGGAGTAGGCGGGAGGCAGTGGAGATGTCAGGGTCTGAGGCAATGTGTGGTGTGAATATAATGCAGAGAATTCGTAGTTTGGAAGTTAGGAGGAGGTGTGGATTACTAAAACTGTTGTCCAGAGGGCTGAGGAAGGGTTTTTTGAGGTGGTTCGGACATGTAGAGAGAATAGAGCGAAACAGAATGACTTCAAGAGTGTATCAGTCTGTAGTGGAAGGAAGGCGGGGTAGGGGTCGGCCTAGGAAAGGTTGGATTGAGGGGGTAAAGGAGGTTTTGTGTGCGAGGGGCTTGGACTTCCAGCAGGTGTGCGTGAGCGGGGTTGATAAGTGAATGGAGACAAAGGGTTTTTAAATACTTGACGTGCTATTGGAGTGTGAGCAAAGTAACATTTATGAAGGGTTCAGGGAAACCGGCAGGCCGGACTTGAGCCCTGGAGATGGTAAGTCCCAGTGCCTGCACTCTGAAGGAGGGGTGTTAATGTTGCAGTTTAAAAACTGTAGTGTAAAGCCCCCTTCTGGCAAGACAGTGATGGAGTGAATGATGGTGAAAGTTTTCTTTTTTCGGGCCACCCTGCCTTGGTGGGAATCGGCCAGTGTGATAATAATAATAATAATTATAATATAGGGTAACCAATGGTAATGCAGTACTGAACCTTGTTTGAAGGTCTTACTAGTGGTATGTCGGGCAACCAACGGTGGTGCAGTACTGAACCTTGTTTGAAGGTGTTTTTGTTGGGGTACAGGGCAGCGATTGGTGGTGCAGTATTGAACCATCCTTGAAGGTGTTATATTGGTTAAAGGGCAACCACTGGTGGTGCAGTACTGTACAGTGCTTGAAGGGTTATTGTTGATATATAGGACAAAACCCCTGGTGGTACAATACTTAACCTTGCTTGAAAGGATTATTGTTAGTATAAACGGCAACCACTGGTGATGCTGTCCTGAACCATGATAGAAGGGGTTATTATTGGCATATAGGGCAACCACTTATGGTGCAGTCCTGAACGTTGCCTGAAGGTGTTATTGTTGGAACATAAGGCAAACACTGGTGGTGACATTCTGAACCAAAGCTTGACGGTGTTATTGTTAGAATAAAGGGAAACCACTGGTGGAGCAGTATTGAATCATGATTGAAGGGATTATTGTGCGTATATAGAGCAACCAATGGCGATGCAGTACTGAACTTTGCTTGAAGGTCTTCTTTTTTTATAGGTGGTATATTGGGCAACCAAAAGTGGTGCAGTACTGATCCTTGTTTGAAGGTGTTTTTGTTGGTATACAGGGCAGCGATTGGTGGAGCAGTACTGAACCGTGCTTGAAGGTGTTATTGTTGGAATATAGGGCAAATACTGGTGGTACAGTACTGAACCATGCTTGATGAGATTATTGTTGGTATAAAGGGCAGCCACTGGTGATGCATTCCTGATCCATGATTGAAGGAGTTATTGTTTGTATATAGGGCAACCACTTGTGGTGCAGTACTGAACCATGATTGAATGTGTGATTGTTGGTTTATAGGACATCTACTTGTGGTGCTGTACTGAAACACGCTTAAGGGTGTTATTGTTGGTATATACGATAACCATTGGTGGTGCAGTACTGAGATATGCTTAAATATGTTATTGTTGGTATATATAGAAACCACTGGTGGCTCACTACTGAACCTTGCTTTAAGGTGTTATTGTTGACATGTAGGGCAACCACTGGTTTTTGCAGCGGTGAACCAAGATTTAAGGTGCTATTGTTTGTATGTAGGGCAACCATTGGTAGGGCAATACTGAACCATGGTTAAAGGCGTTATTGTTGGAATATAGGGCATCCACTGGTGGTAAAGTGCTGATCCTTGCTTGAATTTGTTAATGTTGGTATACAGGGCAAGCACTGGCAGTGCAGTACTGGACCTTGTTTGAAGGTGTTATTACTAGTATATCGGACAACCACTGGTGGTACAGTACTCAACCTTGTTTGAAGGTGTTATTTTTGGTATAGAAGGCAGCGATTGGTGGTGCAGTACTGAACCATGCTTGAAGGTGTTATTGTTGGTATATAGGGCAACCAGTTGTGGTGCAGACTGAACCATGCTTTTAAAGGGGTTAATGTTGGCATATATGGGCAACCACTGGTGGTGCAGTACTGAACCTTGCTTGAAGGTGTTATTGTTGGAATATAGGACAACCACTGGTGGTGCAGTAATGAACCACACATGAAGGTGTCAGTGTTGGAATATAGGGCAACCACTAGTGGTGCAGAATTGAACATTTTTATTTAAGGTGTTTATTATTGGTTATGTAGGGCAACAATTGGTGGGGCAGTATTGAACCATGCTTTTAAAAGGGGGTTTTTGTTGGTATATATGGCATTCTCTGGTGGTGCAGTACTGAACCATGCCTGCACATGTTATTACTGGTATATACAGAAACCACTGGTGGTGCAGTAAAGAACCTTGCTTGAAGGCATTATTGTTGATATATAGGGCAACTACTAGAGGTGCAGTAGTGAACATTGCTTTAAGGTGTTATTGTTGTATATAGGGCAACCATTAATGGTGCAGTTCTGAACCTTGCTTGAACGAGTTATTATTGGTATATGGCAACCACTTGTGGTGCAGTACTCAACCTTGATTAATGGTGTTATTGTTGGTATATAGGGCAGCGATTTTGGGGGTGCAGTACTGAACCATACTTGAATATTTTATTTTTGGTAATAATGGCAACCACTAGTGGTGCAGTACTGAACCATGCTTGAAGGTGTTATTGTTGGTATATATGGCAACAAATGGTGGTGCAGTACAGAACCTTGCTTGAAGGTGTTTTGTCTGTATAAAGGGCAACCAATGGGGTGCAGTACTGAACCTTGCTTTAAGGTGTTATTGTTGGTATTTTAGGAAAAACCACTGGTTGTGCAATAGAACCATGCTTTAGGGGATTATTGTTGGTATATAGGGCAACCACTGGTGATGCTGTCATGAACCATGATTAAGGTTTTTATTGTTGGTATGTAGGGCAACCACTGGTAGTGCAGTACTGAATCATGCTTGATTGTGCTATTTTTGGTATATAGTGCAACGACTTGTGGTGCGGTACTGAACGTTGCATGAAGATGTAATTGTTGGAATATAGTGCAACCAATGCTGTTGCCATTCTGAACCATGCTTTTAAGGTGTTATTGTTTGAATATAGGGCAACCTCTGGTGGGTTTCTGTACTGAAACGTGACTGAACATGTTATTGTTGGTATATAGAGCAAACCATGTTTTGCAGCACTGAACCGTGATTTAAGGTGTTTTTTGTTGGTACGTAGGGCAACCATTTTGGGGGGGTAGCACGAAACATGCTTAAAGGATTGTTGTTGGTATATAGGGAAACCATGCTGGTGCTTTATTGAACCTTGCTTGAATGTGTTATTGTTTTTACACAGGGGAACCATGGTGGTGCAGTATTAAACCTTGCCCGAAGGTCTTATTGTTGGTATACAAGGCAATCATGGAAGTGCAGTACTGAACTTTGTTTGAAGGTGTATTGTTAGTATATCGGACAAACCACGGTGGTACAGTACTGAACCCTGCTTGAAGGTGTTCTTTTTGTAAATACGGCAACACAAGTGGGCAGTACTGACCTTGTTGAATGTTATTGTTGGGAAAA
>NW_026464901.1:0-13576 GCF_026875155.1 Cherax quadricarinatus
GACCACCAAGGCAGGGTGACCCACCAAGGCAGGGTGACCCACCAAGGCAGGGTGACCCACCAAGGCAGGGTGGACAACCAAGGCAGGGTGGTCCACCAAGGCAGGGTGACCCACCAAGGCAGGGTGACCCACCAAGGCAGGGTGACCCACCAAGGCAATGTGACCCACCAAGGCAGGGTGGTCCACCAAGGCAGGGTGACCCACCAAGGCAGGGTGACCCACCAAGGCAGGGTGACCCACCAAGGCAGGGTGACCCACCAAGGCAGGGTGACCCACCAAGGCAGGGTGACCCACCAAGGCAGGGTGACCCGAAAAAGAAAAACTTTCACCATCATTCGCTCCATCACTGTCTTGCTTTACACTACAGTTTTGTGTAAGAATGGTATATAATACCGACAAGATGAGAGTAAGACACATGTGCAACATCTGGGTATCATTATTGTAGACGTTTCGCCCTCCAGTGGCTTTATCAATACAAATTCCAGGACATAACTTGAAGACAGTAGAACTATGTACAGAAGATGAGGTAATCAGTCCCTCAACCTTGAAGTTGGTGCGAAGAACACCGTAGTGGTGGAGATTCTGGAGCAGAAGACAGGATCCTGGTGCTTATATAGTAACGTCAGGTGTAGCAGACGAGGGCATAGTCACTGGTAGGCGGGATTCCCCAGTGGAAGTAGGTCCTTCCGAGTGCAGGCACTGTACTTCCATATATTAATATTATATATATATATATAATATTATATTATATATATATATATATATATATATATATATATATATATATATATATATATATATATATATATATATATATATATATATACATTCCTGAGTGTATTATCTCTGAGTGGGGATGATCAAGTGAGTTAATCTCAAGGAATGCGTTCTGAATGGCTGGCCAGAGCCACTCCTTCTCTGAGTGCTTCCGGAGCAGAGTGCATAGCTTTTAACCTGGAATTCCAGATCCCTGAGGATATATTGGAGGATGTGTGTGTGTGTGTGTGTGTGTGTTTGTGTGTGTGTGTGTGTATGTGTGTGTGTGTGTACTCACCTAGTTGAGGTTGCAGGGGTCGAGTCCAAGCTCCTGGCCCCGCCTCTTCACTGGTCGCTACTAGGTCACTCTCCCTGAGCCGTGAGCTTTATCATACCTCTGCTTAAAGCTATGTATGGATCCTGCCTCCACTACATCGCTTCCCAAACTATTCCACTTGCTTACTACTCTGTGGCTGAAGAAATACTTCCTAACATCCCTGTGATTCATCTGTGTCTTCAACTTCCAACTGTGTCCCCTTGTTGCTGTGTCCAATCTCTGGAACATCCTGTCTTTGACCACCTTGTCAATTCCTCTCAGTATTTTGTATGTCATTATCATGTCCCCCCTATCTCTCCTGTCCTCCAGTGTCGTCAGGTTGATTTCCCTTAACCTCTCCTCGTAGGACATACCTCTTAGCTCTGGGACTAGTCTTGTTGCAAACCTTTGCACTTTCTCTAGTTTCTTTACGTGCTTGGCTAGGTGTGGGTTCCAAACTGGTGCCGCATACTCCAATATGGGCCTAACGTACACGGTGTACAGGGTCCTGAATGATTCCTTATTAAGATGTCGGAATGCTGTTCTGAGGTTTGCTAGGCGCCCATATGCTGCGGCAGTTATTTGGTTGATGTGCGCTTCAGGAGATGTGCCTGGTGTTATACTCACCCCAAGATCTTTTTCCTTGAGTTAGGTTTGTAGACTCTGGCCCCCTAGACTGTACTCCGTCTGCGGTTTTCTTTGCCCCTCCCCAATCTTCATGACTTTGCACTTGGTGGGATTGAACTCCAGGAGCCAATTGCTGGACCAGGTCTGCAGCCTGTCCAGATCCCTTTGTAGTTCTGCCTGGTCTTCGATCGACTGAATTCTTCTCATCAACTTCACGTCATCTGCAAACAGGGACACCTCAGAGTCTATTCCTTCCGTCATGTCGTTCACAAATACCAGAAACAGCACTGGTCCTAGGACTGACCCCTGCGGGACCCCGCTGGTCACAGGTGCCCACTCTGACACCTCGCCACGTACCATGACTCGCTGCTGTCTTCCTGACAAGTATTCCCTGATCCATTGTAGTGCCTTCCCTGTTATCCCTGCTTGGTCCTCCAGTTTTTGCACTAATCTCTTGTATGGAACTGTGTCAAACGTCTTCTTGCAGTCCAAGAAAAAGCAATCCACCCACCCCCCTCTCTCTTGTCTTACTGCTGTCACCATGTCATAGAACTCCAGTAGGTTTGTGACACAGGATTTCCCGTCCCTGAAACCATGTTGGCTGCTGTTGATGAGATCATTCCTTTCTAGGTGTTCCACCACTCTTCTCCTGATAACCTTCTCCTTGACTTTGCATACTATACATGTCAGTGACACTGGTCTGTAGTTTAATGCTTCATGTCTGTCTCCTTTTTTAAAGATTGGGACTACATTTGCTGTCTTCCATGCCTCAGGCAATCTCCCTGTTTCGATAGATGTATTGAATATTGTTGTTAGTGGTACACATAGCGCCTCTGCTCCCTCTCTCAGGACCCATGGAGAGATGTTATCTGCCCCCATTGCCTTTGAGGTATCTAACTCCCACAGAAGCCTCTTCACTTCTTCCTCGGTTGTGTGTACTGTGTCCAGCACATGGTGGTGTACCCCACCTCTCCGTCTTTCTGGAGTCCCTTCTGTCTCTTCTGTGAACACTTTTTTGTATCTCTTGTAGAGTTCCTCGCATAATTCACGGTCATTTCTTGTTGTCTCTCCTCCTTTCTTCCTTAGCCTGATTACCTGGTCCTTGACTGTTGTTTTCCTCCTGATGTGGCTGTACAACAGTTTCGGGTCAGATTTGGCTTTCGCTGCTATGTCGTTTTCATATTGTCTTTGGGCCTCCCTTCTTATCTGTGCATATTCGTTTCTGGCTCTACGACTGCTCTCCTTATTCTCCTGGGTCCTTTGCCTTCTACATTTCTTCCATTCCCTAGCACACTTGGTTTTTGCCTCCTTGCATCTTTGGGTGAACCATGGGCTCATCCTGGCTTTTTCATTATTCCTGTTACCCTTGGGTACAAACCTCTCCTCAGCCTCCTTGCACATTGTTGCTACATATTTCATCATCTCATTAACTGGCTTCCCTGCCAGTTCTCTGTCCCACTGAACCTCGTTCAGGAAGTTCCTCATTCCTGTGTAGTCCCCTTTCTTGTAGTTTGGCTTCATTCGTCCTGGCCTTCCTGCTTCTCCCTCCACTTGTAGCTCTACTGTGTATTCGAAGCATAAAACCACATGGTCACTGGCCCCAAGGGGTCTTTCATATGTGATGTCCTCAATATCTGCACTACTCAAGGTGAATACTAAGTCCAGTCTTGCTGGTTCATCCTCTCCTCTCTCTCTTGTAGTGTCCCTTACGTGTTGGTACATGAAGTTTTCCAGTACCACCTCCATCATCTTAGCTCTCCATGTGTCTTGGCCCCCATGTGGCTCCAAGTTCTCCCAATCGATCTCCTTGTGGTTAAAGTCACCCATGATCAGGAGCTTTGCCCTGCATGCATGAGCTCTTCTGGCCACTGCAGCCAGTGTGTCAACCATCACTCTATTGCTCTCGTCATACTCTTCCCTTGGCCTCCTGCTGTTCTGTGGTGGGTTATACATCACTGCAATTACCACCTTGGGACCTCCAGAGTGAAATGTTCCCTCTATGTAATCGCTTGCTTCTCCGCTGTCTCCTCTCTCCAGCTCATCAAAATTCCATCGGTTTTTTGATCAGCAGTGCGACTCCTCTACCCCCCCTGTTCCTTCTGTCTTTCCTCAGGATCTGGTATCCCGTTGGAAAGATGGCATCTGTTATCATACCTGTAAGCTTGGTTTCTGTGAGAGCTATGATGTCCGGTGATGCTTCTTTGACTCTTTCATGCCACTCCTCCCACTTATTTGTTATTCCATCAGCGTTTGTGTACCATACCTTCAGTTTCCTTTCCAACACTGTGGTTTGGGGGGCCTGTGAGGGTGGGAGACCTGGTAGCATACTGTAGGAATCTATAGCTGGGTGTTGGGTGGAAGCTGTGAGTGTGGATTGTAGTGTGTGTTGGGATGGTGTGATAGGTTGTGGGGTTCTGAGGATAGTTCTGTGTGTGCTTGTCCTTGCTGTTCTGTTCTGCTCTGACTGACCTCTGCTGGTTCCATCCTTGTCTCTTTACCTAGCTCCTTTCGCTTTTTTGTCATCTCCCTCAGCTGCTGTCGTTCTGATTGTGTTTTGTCTTTGTCTAGAAACACTCTCTTGTACTTTTCCGAGTATTTCAATCGTGGTTTCTCTTGGAGGATCCTGTTCCGCACTGTTTCTGTCCTGAGAATCAGCTTGATCGGTCGTTTTCTCTCCTTCAAGTACCCTCCTATTCTCTGAAAATTTACAATCTCATCCATGTCTTCTCCCCCTATTTCCGTGATGATTTTCTCAATCTCCTGTATGTGTGTGTGTGTGTGTGTGGCATGCAAAGAGTACGTAACCTTTATTCGGCGCATGTACACACCCTCATTTACAGGCTATCTCCCCCAACCAGTGAACCAGGGGACTAAGGGTTGGCGATGGGGCCCCGTTGTTCAACCAGTACCCAGGTTCCAACCAATGAGAAGATGGTTTTGGCAATCGCAGAGGTGATGTGGGTACCACTCTCCTGTCTGCCCTTGTTATTCCCATTCTAGAGCTGATTGAAGCACGGTCTGCTCTCTAGTGGCTTCTATTCTTCCTTGCTTACCGTGGAGTGCACTAATACCTATCACTGTACATAGTGTATATAGTGTACAGACTTCTGTTCTAAATTGGTGAAGGATAATATAAGTCAAAACTTTTTCTGCTGTGTTTATTTAGCTCCCATTACACCCAGGATAACAGGTCTTTGAGACTCCTGGGTTGTAATATGGGTAGCCTGTCCGAGAGCTGGAGCTGGACTTAGAGCACAGGTTGAGCCTAGGGTGAAGTTGGAAGCAGGAACATTGTGTAGCTTGCTGTCTGGCATTGCATTAGCTTTGCCAACGCTTTACAAACTTTGCGTGTCAGTTGCTTTGTTATGGTCAGTCTTGCTATTGTGTGATCGTTCAGCAGCTCGCTACTAGCTTGTTCAGTGTGAAGATTTTGCAGTCAGCTTTGCTATTGCTTATCCACCTTGTAAGCGTATGCGTATTCTGCAATCGTACTGTGCATAGCGAATAACTTATACATGGGTATTGCCACCTAGACGGTCAGACGTCTGGTGTCCGGCATATACCTAGTTAAACCTACCTAAATTGTCTCTACAACGTTGTTGGCAAATTGCTCGTTCCATTGGCATTGATTACGAACACAGTCTCACAGCTGCGCAACTGTGTTCACTGATTGCTGACAAACTTCAGGAAGAGGAATGGCACATCAAACTCCTCCTCTACGGGAACCAGGAATAAAACTCCTATGTTCTCGCAGGAGGAAGATGATATATCAATGTGAGCAAAATCGTCAGTTTCGTGCGACAGAGTTGTCTGAAGGTGAATCAGTTGTATTGGCACTTGAGTTGGTGAAAATCAATCTTGAGCATACTAGGGAACAGAGAGCATTTGCCAAGGAAGAGTTTGATAGGGAAAAAGAAAGAAGACAGTTTTCTCAAGTTGTAAATGACTTTAGTTTTCAGAAAGCAGTACAGCTTGTTCCCCGCTTCAGTGAGGCCGAACCAGAACAATTTCTCGAAGCCTTCGAAAATCAGGGAAAATAGATTCTGCTGTTGACTCTCGCCCAGGCAGGTCATAGCAGCCTCCTCACTTACTCTGTCTCCTACGATCCCCGTTGGGGAGGGACCTTTACCAGCGTTGTCATCGCCTTGACTTACACGATGAGCTACGCAAATCGTGTAAAGATCAAGCCAAGAAATGGTACCGTTGATGATTCAACGAAGATTGCTTTGCAACTGTTGTTCAGGGAGCACTGGAAGTAAAATTCAACACCATATTGTCACTGAAAGAAGCATTCATTGTTGTGTGTCACGATGATGCTGAAGCAGAGAAGCTACTCACTACAGAAGCCATCACTACTCTTACTACTCAAGGGTTTACTGTTACGTCATCTCCTGCCCTCAGGGCAAGGAAATCAGTATTCCTAAAAAAACTGGACAAGATTCTGACGTCTCAACACCTGCAAACCAAGACATCCATCGAGACGCAAATATTTGGGGCTACTGTTGACAGAATTACAAAAAACCCGAAGGGAAACGTCCATGATCAAGGTCCCCTTTCACCGACGTGAACATGGCTCCACTGCTCTAAACAAGGGTCTTACTGTCTACTACTACTACATCACCCCACCTACTTTGAAGAGAAGATATCACTACATCCAACATTGCGGAACGTTATTCAACCACACCCCCACCATTAGTGACGTCAACCCCAACAACGACCATGAAACCTCCCCCATACCACCTCCTTTGAATCCAACCAATCAGAACCTTAGCACCCAGAAACATTTTTCAATTTTCGTCTACTTTTTTTTTTTTTTTTATTACCGTACCCCCCCGGCCCGGGTCTTTTCCCAAGTGTGGGCCCCCGGGCCTTTGGGCTCCCTATCGGGGATTTGCTCGAACCTAAGCTCCCATGGGAGGAGGGACAATACCTCCTCTTTTGGGGGGACCAAGTGTCCCCAGGCCAGCCACATCCCCGCCCCACGGGCTCGTAGGGAGAAGCGGGCCCTCTGGTCGGGGCCATCTACCCCGCCCAAAGGGGCCGTGAATGGCACCTTAAAGCTGCAGAGGGTAGCAAACTCGGGACTAGCTGCATTCGTCTACTGAAGTTGAAAAGAAGCAACCCCCTTCCTCACTCCCCCACCGCCTTCCTACTTAGCTCACGGCCATTCCGGGAAAACCCCCGGGGGTTTAAAACAAAAAAGGACCAATTCTACACTACGGGGTTTAAACCCCCAAGAAAAGAACTCGCCTAGAACTATCCAACTCTCCAAGACAACACGAAACGTACCAAGCGAAGAAAGACCATTCCCCTACCTAAACCAAACTCCCCCAAACCCCAAAAACCCAACGAAACTACTACGCTCTCCCATAAGTGTGATACAACTCTCCCAAAACAATTTCCCACACGAAAACGGTTTAAACCAAACCAACTCATCCGCTGCTGCCTCGACACTCCCACCCCTACCGCTGCCTTCGCCATCCTCTCCTACTGAGCCAAGCAATGACATCATCAAGCCTCTTTATCTACGTCCCATACTTTTTTACCACATTCCCAAAGGGGTTGGGCACTTGCCTTTGTTTCCTCCTCTTCCCCCCCCCACCTTTTTTCCAAATTTATTTCCACCTTTCCATACCTTTCTTTTCCCATTTTTACGACAGATCTCCCCGCCTCGTTTCTTTCGATGAAAATGGGGGCTCAGCCTTGGGGTGGCGGGAACACTTTGGGGCATCGTTGGTTCATACAGCATTTTTGGGTAAGGCCGGGAAAATTTACTCAGTTTAAATGACACTAAATTTCTCCGATTATAAAGTTTAAAACCCACAGTGTTGGGGAGCATATACATGAATCCCAGCTAAGTTTTGGAAAAATTTCAAGTTGGGCAGACACAGCTTGGTCATCCCTGGTTGTTTTTTGTGCAAAGGCAACCCAAAAGCTTTACCAGCGGGAAAAAAGCAAGTGGTGTCTCTCCCTTTTTGGGGAGTGGTGCAGCTTACCGGGTTTTTGACAACCTCGGGAGTCTGGGGGAAAACCAGAGGTCGAGTCTTTCTGCAGGATCGTGACTTAACCACTGCACGGGAGGCACCGGGTTGGGGGATCCTTTTAAAAACTAACCGCCCTTGTGGGGGGGGGTTTTCCCATCTCTCTTTCCAACAGCCTGGCATAGCAGAGATCGTAAACCCTTGGGAATGAAGTACGAGCCGGAGGGAGAAGTCACGTCAGCCAACAAATCACCGGGTGACCACGTTTCTAAACTTATGGTCCACCTGCGGAGAGGCAAACACTCATGGTGCATCTCGCAACAGTATCCGAGAGCCCACCAGCCAAACGACACCATTTGCAACGTCAGCAGGGAAAAAGGGGCAACCTGTCGCTGCCCCTCTGCAACAAAGTGGGTTTACACCCGCCCAACTCCCCATAAACCCCACCCATCGGGAAAATCCTAATACCCTATAACTCCCTAAAGAATGAGAAAGGTAGGGCCCCTTATTACTGTCAAGTCTTATTTCCCTTCGGGAAAACCAAAACAACTGAAGTAAAACCTTAGAAATACTGGAGCAATTGCTCATTAAAGAAGGAATTTTAAACCCCTTTCAAGAAACTTCCTTAAATTCCTCTGTTTTTTGGAAGCATTTGGAGGAGCTATTAATTCTTTTTCCTTTGCATAAAATTTTATGTACAGGAAAAATATTACACTGGACTTGCTGAGGTGTCCAAAAGGATTCCCCATGAAAGATGCCATTTATTAACGGGGTTTAATAACCCCTTAACACTTAGTTCCGGCCAACCTTAATAAAACCCCCCGGGGCCTAATCGGGAACACCCAATTTCAGGTGTTTCCTATCCCAGGCGGATCCGTTTGGTTCCATTTTTTTATGGCCCCGGGGGACCCCTCCGAAACAAGGAAAGACCCCTAATTCCTTTGGGCAGGTGAGAATCTCTTTTTTAAAACCGGGGGAAGTTTGGGGGGGAAAAAAAGGATTTTAAAAAATTGCTTTGGGACCTGGGTAAATCCCTTTTACCCGAAAGTATGAACAAAAGTTTTACTAAAATAAAAAAATGGGGGCCCCAATTTTTTACAGGTTAGGGTTTCCAACCCAAAACCTAAAATTAAAAATATTTTATTGGGCCAAAATTAAAAAAGTGTGAAGAATCATATTGGGTGTTGCCGAAAAAGTCAGCAAGTTGGAAAACTGGACATTCCTTAAACCTGCACCTCTCCAACCTATCCCGCGATGGAAACCTTGCAATTAATTTAGATTTGGTGGCCACTACCTAGGTCAAAGTGGGAAATCATATTTATTTACGTTTAATGGATAAAGTAACCAGAACCCTGAAGAAATTCCCATGGGGAAAATACTAAACTATTCTCAAAGCTTTAAAACCAAATTCATTTCTTTTTTCGCCATTCCTAAAACCCAAAATGACAAGGTCAATTACGCCAAAACATTTAGGGAAGCTTAACAGGTTAGGGATAATCCCAACTTATCCAAGCCTACACCTCATCCCAAGGGGCCTTGGGAAAAATTCCTCAACGTTAAAAACAATGATGAATTTTTGCATGCACTTCCTACAACTGGATGAACACTACCTTTTTGCTGTTCTCAGTACAGAGACTGTGCAAGAGTCACCCCGGGAAGTCCGTTTGACTGATCTTTGGGCACAATGTACGAGGGCCTCTTCGGTGCCAAAAAAAATGGATGGGGGAAGCTTAGCTCAACACTCTACAACCCGTCTTCAAGGGGCAGGTGGACGTCAGTTAGCCAGGCTAACCTAAAACAGCTAAAGAAAAACAAGGTATGACAAAGTCCAATTCCGCTCCTTCCTCCAGGGGACAAGGGGGTGCAGAACCTATACCCGGCCCCCACCTTGAAAACAATTTAAAGGGGCCTTTTGCAGATTGTAAGAGATTATTGATGAAAATTTTGTGGGACCCCCATTTAAAACCTCAAAACTAAAAATTTCCACTAATCAATAAAAAAACTTCCATACACAGATAAAGTCCCCCGTAAGACTCTGTCCTCTACCTCTGAGGGCGACTCTGATCTTTGCACTCTATTTCTAATTAATGTTAAAATTTTAAATTTTCCTCCTCAAGGATCCCTAAACCCTTTTTGGAGGATTACGAAACGCAAGCAATAAAATTTTTTCTGCGCCTCTACAGCAATCCTAATATTTTTTTTGGATGGCCAAAAAACTACGTTAGGTTACCATGATGTAAGTGGGAAACTCTAAAACCAAAAAACCCCCCCTACAGAGCTAATCCTGAAAAGCAAAGGGTTTCCTACAGGGAATAAATTTTTTTAAAGCATGGTTTAGTGGAGGATCACTAGTCCTGGGCTTCACCGGCCCCTTGTGAAAAGGCTGATGGAGGGTTTCGTTTTGTACAACTACCGTAAAGTGAACGAGGGCCAAATTACAGATCTTTCCCTCTTTCCCCCTGAGACGAATGACTTTGTGGGTAAAGGCTATTTTTTTGCCCAATTAGATTCCTTAAAGGTTATTAAGTACCTTGACGATAAAGGAAGGAAATCTCTGCCTTCGAATTCCAGGGGGGGCATTATCAATACACAGTTACCCCCCCTTCGAAAAGAAAAATTCCCCCCTCTTTTATTTCCCGAAACTTTTCCATCACTATAAAGGACTTTTAAGGCACGGCACGTACCGATGTATTGTTGTGGGTCATACTTTGGGGGCAAAACCTACTTAGACTTAAGGCTCCCGTTTGAGACCTTTAAGAGTTCCCCCTTAACAGTTTAAATTTTTCTAAATTTTCCTTTGGGCCCGGCCACTGCCACTCGGCCAGAAGAGGTATGGAAAATTGCACCTAACTTTCTAAAGTTCTTGCTATTTAAAAAATTTTCCAGTTCCTCATGATAGGAAATCTCTTCAACTTTTTTTAGGCATGATAGGATTTTACAGAAATTCTGTAAGAAATTTTTCAATATTGTAGCCCCTCTTTCCTCCTTACCAGTCATAAAGTTCCCTTTAATTGGACTCAGATTTAACACTCTTTTAATAAAGCAAAAAGAAAAATTGTGTACTGCACCCATTCTCTTGTCTCCAGACTCTCCAAACCTTTTTTTAAATTTCGGTTGAGCTTGGAGTCTGGGGGGGGGCAACTATTACAAATCGGGAACAAAGGAGTTGCAGCCCGAACATACTTTTCAGCCAAGTTCCAGCCCCCATCGAGGGGTTACTACCATTGAAAAAACCCCGTGCTGGGACGGCTTTGGAGCATTTCGATTTTTATGTGGGGCCCGACATCGCAGGTGGACAGTCTACATGATCACAATCCTCTAGTATACTCCAAGCCATGAAAAAACCCCAACACAAGGCTTATGCGCTGGGCGCTAAGGCTGCCCCTAAATATGCCCTTAAAAAATATTTTTTTTCCCGGGAAAAAAATATGTTGGGAGACTCTTTTTCAGAGTCTAATATTTTATTTTGGTTTGGGTGTTTTTGTGGTAACCCCTTTTCACGCTCTTTTTTTTTATCCCCTGGTGTGGGGGGTTTTTTTTTAGTGAGGGGGTGCGGGCTATGTCCGCCTGTACTTGGACCTATGCTAGCCCGACGACGCTGTCTCACCGATTTAGGGTTGGCTTTTTGTCACGAAAAAGCGAGCTCTATCTAAGAGTTGGATGGTGGAGAGGAAAGGCGGTCCCATTATTTTGTGCCATGGTGGCACGGTTACCACTGGAGGGGGGCAGCCTAATCCCCGAGCCTTCTCGGGGTGGAGTTTTGGCACACAAAATACTTAAACCCTTTTTTTCGGCGCATGTACACACCCCAAAACCCGTGAACCCGGGGGCTAAGGGTTACGATGGGCCCCTCGTTCAACCCAAAGGGCCCCGTTTTCCCGCCAATAAGAAGATGGTTCTGGCAATCGCAGAGGTTATGTGGGTACCACTCTCCTGTCTGCCCTTGTCATTCCCATTCTAGAGCTGGTTGAAGCACGGTCTGCTATCTTGTGGCTTCTATTCTGCCTTGCTTACCGTGGAGTGCACTAATACCTATCACTGTACATAGTGTACATATTGCTGTTCTAAATTGGTGAAGGATAATATAAATCAAAAGTTTTACTGCTGTGTTAATTTGCTCCCATTACACCCGGGATAACAGGCCATTGAGACTCCTGGGTTGTAATACCAGTATCTCTGACTGCGTTACCAGTATCTCTGACTGCGTTACCAGTATCTCTGACTGTGTTACCAGTATCTCTGGCTAGGTTACCAGTATCTCTGACTGGGTTACCAATATGTCTAGCTGGGATACAAGTATCTCTGACTGGGTTACCACAAACTCTGGCATGGTTACCAGTATCTCTAACTGGGTTACCAGTAAGTCTGGTAAAGATACCAGCATCTCAGGCTGGGTTACCACATTCTCTGGCTGGGTTACGAGTGTCTCTGGCAGGGTTACCAGTATCTCTGGCTGGGTTACCAGTATCTCTGACTGGGTTACGAGTGCCTCTGACTGGGTTTACCAGTCTCTGGCTGGGTTACCAGTATCTCTGGCTGGGTTACCAGTATCTCTGACTGGGTTACCAGAATGTCTAGCTGGTTACCATTATCTATCACTGGGTTACCAGTATCTCTGACTCGGTTACAGTATCTTTGGCTTGGTTACCAATATCTCTGACTCGGTTACCAGTATCTCTACCTGGGTTAAAAGTATCTCTGGCTGGGTTACGACAATCTCTGGCTGGGTTACCAGTAACTCTTGCTTGGTTACCAGTATCTCTGACTGGGTTAACTCAGTCTCTGGCTGGGTTACCAGTATCTCTGGCTGGAATACCAGTATCTCTGACTGGGTTACCTGTATCTCTGCCTGGGTTACCAGAATCTCTGACTGGGTTGCCAGAATCTCTAGCTGGGTTACCATTATCTCTGGCTGGGTTACCAGTATCTCTGACTTGGTTACCAGTATCTCTGGCTGGGTTACTACTATCTCTGGCTGTGTTATCAGTAAACTCTGTCTGGTTTACCAGTATCTCTGACAGGGTTACCAGTATCTCTGGCTGGGATACTAGTGTCTCTGCCTGGGTTACCAGAATCTCTAACTGGGTTACCAGTATCTCTGACTGGGTTACCAGAATCTCTAACTGGGTTACCAGTATCTCTGGCTGGGTTACCGCTGTCCCTGACTGGGTTAGCAGTATATCTGGCTGGGTTACCAGTAATCTCTGATCATTTACCACAATCTCTGGCTGGATTACCAGTAACTCTGGCTAAGTTACCAGTATCTCTGGCTGGGTTCCCACAATCCTGGCTGGGTTACCAGTGTCTCTGACTGGGTTACCAGTATCTCTTACTGGATTTCCAGTATCTCTGGGTGGGTTACCAGTATCTCTAACTGGGTTACCAGTATCTTTGACTGGGATGCCAGTATCTGTGGTTGGGTTACCAGTATCTCTGACTGGGTTACGAGAATCTCAAGCCGGTTACCAGTATATATGGCTGGGTTATCAGTATCTCTGACTGGGTTACCAACACTCTGGCTGGGTTACCAGAATCTCTTCTACGTTACCAGTAAGTCTCACTGGGATACCAGTAACTCTGGATGGGTTACCATGTATTTCTATCTGAGTTTCCAGTATGTCTAGCTGGGTTAACAGTATCTCCAGCTGGTTACCAGTATCTCTGGCTGGGTTACCAGTATCTATGGCTTTGTTACAAGTATCTTTGGCAGGGTTACCAGTATCTTTGGCAGGGTTACCAGTATCTGTTGCTGGGTTACCAGTATCTCTGGCTGGGTTACCAGTATCTTTAGCTGGGTTAACAGTTTCTCCTGCTTGGGTTACCAGTAATTTAGGGGTTACCCGTACCTATGGCTTTTGTTTCCGTTAATTTGGGGGGTTACCGTTCTCTGGGTTTG
>NW_026464902.1:0-14241 GCF_026875155.1 Cherax quadricarinatus
AGTGTGTCTTCAGCAGATCTAGTCTCAAAATGGGCTTGGTGAATCAGAGCAGCATGTCAAAACATTGTTTGAGGATGGCTGTGGAACATCGACCTTCAATTATCTTCAGTGATGAGGTATGATTCACTTTGTGCATCAAGTTCGAAGCAGGAGTCTGATGAGTCAGCCCGGAGAATTAAATAAAAATAACAGAGTTCCTTGTTCAATTGCAAGGTTAAGTGCAAAGAGCACCATAGTATTATCTGCCCCCGCCTTGGTGGGAAGACGGCCAGATATTAAAAAGAAAATAGTTTTGCATTATATGTTTACTAGTTTACCTAATTATAAGCTATTAAATTAATTAATAAATCTTCTTTGCTGTCTGTTTATTGATTATGCTGGGTGTTCTGTGAGGAATTTTGGTGCTCTAGTGTTCAGGACTTTGTTCTAATAATTTTTAATGCTGGCATTGCCTATTCATTTTCATTTATTTTTTGGGTGTCGGTATTTTGTATGGTTTGTTTGGAAAGCTGATTAGATTTATATTTTAAACTGAAAGTCTTTTCATCCTTAAGTATGACATTCACTGGTATGTAGATCTACAGAGTTTTCTTCGATTAATTACTTATGAGCCTTTTTAAATACTTTAGAAATTGTTAGATAGGTTAAGGTAATGACATTTTTTATCAGGTGTGGGCAACCAAAATAATAGCGTTCTAGTTTTGGGAGCCACAAACAGCCCTTGGGTCCTGGATTCAGCTATTAGGAGAAGGTTTGAAAAGAGAATTTACATTCCCCTACCAGAGGAACATGCTCGTTACTAGTTATGTTCAAGCTTATAACTTGGGTGATACACCGCACAGTTCTCACAGGGATGGATTTCCGTTTACTGGGTCTAAAACTGATGGGTAAGTAACAGATAAGTTTTTTGTCTAACGTGGTGTAAAGAATTCTTGTCTCTACATAAAAATTATTTTAAGACCTGATATTCTAAAGAAAAAATCATTATATTTTTTAAAGTTGTTGAATTGTTAATAATAGGAATAATTGGCTCATTACCTCAGTGTTATTTTTTGGGTCTGTGTTTTGTACTTCATTTAATTAATTAGATATGAAAAATGCTAAATGTTAAATATGGAAGTTAATGCCTTTATGGATATTGCAGTTCTGGGACCTGATAATTTATATGATGTTATGAAACTTACTTTATTTATTTGCTAAAAAAAGCATAGCATTATATTTTAATGGGTTCTGTTAATTCTGACCTACCTTACCTCTTTTATCTTTGTTATCTTCTTCCTATTAAGAGTTCCTAGTTCGAGGAGGAAAGTATCGAATATTATTAACTGCTGATCAATCAGGCTGTTGCTGCTTGCAGGGCTTAAATGCTAGGAATTGATACTGTTTCCTCTTAAAATTGACTTTCATATGGAAATTTTTATATCTGTACAGATGAGTAAAATGGCAAGGGCAGTACACAAGCAAAAAGTAATTTTCCTTCACTGTTGCATTTGCAAGAAAAATTGCAATATAAGTCCTCTAAGCAAGAATATTTTGCCATGAAAATGATTATGACTTGGGAACTGCTTTCACAAAAATCCTTTTTAAGTTGTCTACATAGTTGCTGTTCTTTTCTTTGTCCATACACACGAAGAAAAGATGAGTAAGTTTAAGAATCTTGTAACAGTACTTGGATTTCAGTGTACTCTTTATTTTTCTGTGTATTTCTTAAGTATGTATTTCTTATAGCCATTTCATTGTCAGTTTAGGAAATTTGATGTTTAATTAGTGGGCGGTTTGGGCATTGATTTTCAATAAATCATTTGTATTATTGTGTTTATTTTTATATTAACCACATCAGCTGTCTCCACCAAGGCAGGGATTGGCCCGAGAAAAAGAAAATCTTTCATCATCATTCTTCCCATCACTGTCTTGCCTGAGGCACCGCTTACACTTCACTTAAAACTGCTACATTAACACCTGCCTTCCGAGTACCAGACACTGTACTTCCCATCTCCAGGACTCGAGTCCACCTGCCGGTTGCCCTCGAATCTTCATAAAATATTACCTTGCTTACATCCAAACAGATTGTCAAGTTCTTAAAATCCTACTTGTTCTCCATTCACTCCAATCTAAACACTCATGCATGCTTGCGGGAAGTCAAGCCTCTTGCACACAAAACCTCCTTTATCACCTTCCTCAACCTTTCCTAGGCCGAACGCCTACCCTGCCTTCTCTCCACTTACAGATTTGTTCACCTCCATTACAGATTTTTTTTATACACACTCTTGGTAGTTTAAATATTGTATAATGTGTGTAGCCAACTAACCATTTCAACCGTGATCTAAGGGTTTTAAACATTTAATAAATAAAATTTTTATTTTCTAAAAGCACATAAAATGTATAGTGTTTTGTTAACTTTTTTGGCAGAATTAAATTATGGATCTGACCACCTTGTTCGCCAGATAAGGTATTATGAGAGTGTGCAGTAATAGTTAGGTAGATGATTTGAATACATTGGGAGTGTCTTTAAGAAATAATGAATATTAACAGTTCCAATAAAAAATGTCATTTAACAACAAGGCAACAAACTTTTGAGTATTATAATATAACATACACAGAACTGGTACCATGGGGAAAATACTGTTTGATAAGCTTTTTTTATTTGGTGAAGCCTATATTATCTTATCCTCCATCTTAAACAGAGAGTTCGGGGTTATCAACAATTTAAGCAGTGATGGTGTTCCTTGCTACTAGACATAAGTTGGCTGCTGGTGTATTTATGTTATTGCATTAACCTATAATAAATACTGTATATTGTTGGTTAATTTATATTTGTGTTAACTTAATGCAACCCAGGATAACATGTAATTGACTTAATGCGTGTGATGAAAGCTCTGGTTGGTGGGTCAAATTTTATGTATAGTATATACAGTGAGAAGCAGTTGCATGCAGTAAAATTTACTACAGTGCTTGTATTCGCTGATTGCAGTCAGTTGCTATAGTATAATAACCATGTAAATAATTTTCCACAGGTACTCCGGAGCAGATATCAGTATTGTGGTACGTGATGCTTTGATGCAGCCAGTTCGAAAAGTTCAAACTGCCACGCACTTCAGATATGTGCGTGGCCCCTCACGAGAAGACCCCAATGTGATTATAGAAGATTTCCTTATGCCATGCTCTCCAGGCGAGCCAGGAGCTATGGAAATGACATGGGAACAGGTACCTGGTGACAGGCTAATGGAACCAATTGTCTCAATGGTAAGCTGATGCTATTTTGTGTTTGTGAGCTCCAGTGCTTGAGTCCTTTTCAGTTTTGGTTGGTTGATACGAGTTAACTGTTGAGATGGTGTGATCATCTAGAACATTGAGCAAGATAAATTGATTAAGAAAGTGCATAAATATAGGAGCAAATGGATTTTTGTTTAGGGGACATCCAAGGAGGTGTTAAAAGAATATTTTGAGAGGTAGGGGCTTGAGCATGAAGATGTGTGTATTGTTTAGTCATACTATGTTCACCCATGGTCATCTTGTAGAGTAGTAATGAGAAAGACACTATGTTTGCTGCAAAACATGACACTTTTGTGAAATTCAATCATGGATGAAAAAAGAGAGTAAAGGTGTCATTGCAAACATAATGTCTTTTCTAAATATCTGTCGGCTTACACCATCATTCGTCTACTTATGGAGTAGCCTGAACAACTTCGTGAGAGTAGCCAGGTCATACTAATTGTACACATTTTTTTTAAGCTGCTTCATTTATCAAAACAGCTGATGCTGTTTTCAACCCATCCTTTGGTGCCTTGCCATTCTTATTGTATCTCCTCTTTAAAAGTCAACCTTAAATACATCCCTTATTTGATATACGTACATTATGTCCTAACCCTTGGCACTTATTCTTCTTTTAACCTCTTAACATTAACCACCCATTCAACACCGAAGACTCTCACAGGTTTGGCATTTACTTTTACTCATATACAGGATAATGATTAACCCTTTCAGGGTCGAGAGGCCCCCTCCTAAACTTGTTCTCAGCGTTGAAAATTTTTCGGGGAAATTTTTTTTTTCTAATGAAAAGATAGAGAATCTTTTCCCGGTCATAATGACACCAAAAGTACGAAATTTGATGGAAAACTTACGGAATTAGGCTCTCGTGAAGTTAGCGGTCTCGACAATGTTTGTGCATCGGCGATCTCACCTACTTTGAGCCCTATTTTCAGCCAATTCCAGTGTACTAGTCGACAAAAATCATAACTATTTTGCTAGAACTCCATTTTTTCTATCGAATGAGTACAAGAAACCACCCATTTACCGATTTCAACTATCCAATAAAAGTGTTCAGAAATTTAGCAATTTTGCCAATTTCCACAAAATTTCAAAAGATGCCAATTTCCAAATAGGGTCCAGAATAAACAAGACAGACATTCCTGGCACTAAAATAACATTTCCTCTGTTCATTAGTCATGTCCCCAGGCCCCTCTTACATTTCTTTTGCTTTCCACTTTGAATTTTTATTCTCACAAAAAATTGAAGATTTACTGTTATGCAGACTACTGCATTAGTGTAGAAATGGTATAAATAATATCAGCGCACTTGTGAAAGAATATTAGACTCATCAGTTGACGTGTATTGAACGCATGGCATGATTTGTTTACTTTTTAACTTTGGCATAAAGTGAACATTTCTGCTACTTTGAGCTCAATTTCAAGGTACTTTACATTGTGAACCAATCAGAATCATCTCAAATTCTGTAATATGTGTTTCATTCTGTAAAATGAGACCAGGAAAACAAGAATACAACCATAAATACCATATGAAAATACAGTGCAAAGTTGCTATTTTAAACCAAAAACACGGTCAAAGTTTTTTTTTTCTCATTACGCACTGTGTGCTGCAGGATTTTTTTTTATACTGCGCATACTGACCACAGACCATCCTTTCATATGTAGCTACCAGCTTTCTCTTGCTAGATTTGAAGGCGCTGAATTTAGGTGTACTAGTAGTCAATAACCCTGGTGCGTAAGCCGTACTAGTACATTGGAAACCCTGAAAGGGTTAACAGCTGGTTATATAGTACTGTACATATAACTACTTATACATAAATGATATTTATAATTGCTGCTTACCAGATTTACTTCCTGCTAACCTTGTGGGTCTTATTTTATCTACCCCTAAACCTATGTATGGAGCCTGCTTCCACCACTTCATCAAGATTATTCAACTTTCCGACCAATCCAAGACTGAAGAAATACTTCCTGACATCTCTGTGCCTCATTTGTGTCTTACTTTCAGCTATGTCCTGGCTCTCGCCTTTCAAACAGCCTATCCTTGTCCACTTTATCAATTTCTCTGAGTATTTTGTATGCTGTTATCATGTCTTCCTAGTTCTTCTGTCCTCCAGTGTCATATTCAGTTCTGTTAGCCTTTCCTCGTAGTTCATACCCTTAGTTTCGGAAAAAGCCTTGTTGCATACCTTACACTTTCTCCAATTTATTAACATGCTATTATAAGTGTAGGTTTCCATACTGATGCCGCACACTCCAAGATGGGCCTGATGTGCTGTATAGTGTCCGGAATGGCTCTTTGAGATTAATGAAAGCTATTCTTAGATTTGCCAGACGAGCATTTCCTGCAGCTCTGTCCCAAGTGTATCTGTGTCCAGTCTTCTTGCCTCTTCCTCAGTGTTCAGTGCCATCCATTTCTGGGGTTGAATTCAAGCTACCATTCACCCAAACAGTCTTGAAGTTGTCCAGATCTATCTGGGCCTTTTCTTGTCTTCATCTATTTTTATTCTCATTAGTGGCTTCAAGCTGGTGAGGACTGATAGTACACGAAGGTACTGTACTTATTTGTGAGCTGAATTTTTTGTACGTATTTATTAATGTGCGCTGAATTGTTTTGGTAATGTTACTTGGTTTTATCAATTTTATTGGTCTTATTTCTTTGTTGTAGTGTTTAGTATTTTAATGATTGGGGAATATACACATTCTGTATTTTAGTTGTGTTTAATGTTAGATACTGTTATGTGGTGCAAGCAGGAGAGTACAGCTTCTCCTCACTTAATGATGGAGTTCCATTCCTAAGACCATGTCGTTAAAGAATTCGTCGCTAATTTGAGGAGGCATACTATAATGGTAGTGAGTTTGTGTCAATCATTTTTGGGATATTATTTTAATGTCGCCTTTGCAACCATTATAACATTTTTAAATGTTTATACGTAGTGTACTGAAAATTTAAAAAAATAAACAAAATAGAGGAAATCAGCTCAATATACATTAATTATATGAATACTCATCAGAGAGCCCTCATAATTTCGAGTCGTCGGTAAACGAGTACATCGCTATATATTTTTTCATATTTTGTGGAATAAACAGAGCACCGGGATCAGGGATACCTCCTTTATTTCTGTATTACAAACATACTTTAAAAAGTAAATTTTTTCTTCTAATACCTTAGTGAAAGTAGATGTATTAATTTCTGTTCGTCTTTACCAAAAGAACATGCTGCGTTTTCTAGCAGATTCGAAGCCATCTGTCAATTTGAGGACCTGGAGAAATTGCGCAAATTTACCGAGGATTTTGGGCAAGAAGGGTAAAAATTACAGTAGTCCATTGTTATTCAATAAAAAGAGAAGTACATATACAAAAAATTTTCTAGGAAATTAGTAAATTCAGTGTTGTACTATTGCTTAAGCTACAACATTTGTTTTATTATTTTAAAGGGGTTGTATTTAATGAAATAATTCATCATTGAAACCTATACTGTACAGATCTAGCATTGAGAATGAGCCACCAATGATTCTGTTTTGCAAACTGTTAAATCAGTAGATGTTCTATAGACATGATAACTGTAATGTGTGTAAGGTACGGGATTGTTGTTGCAGAGGGTGGCCCTTGTTACACAGGAATCATGTTTTATCTAAATGCTTGTTTGTTTTCTTGTTTCTCTACTATGAATGCCTTTAATTTACAAAATTTAAATAATCATATGATACCTAAAACTGTAAATTATTTTTCTGTATTTCCTTGTGATTGAATAAGCAAACCAAATTTTTTCTTTTAATTTTTTAAATAAATTTTTGTTTTAAAAATATATGATGATTTATTTGTAGAATAAGTTTAAATATTCATTCTATACTGATGTTAAGATTACTATGTACAGTACATGCAATATCTATGTGACTAATAAATAACTTATAGAATATCTACTTAAAGGCTACTGTTAATTTAGTGCATTCTTTTGTAAACCTTAGAAAACTCTTGTACATGTTATGTATTTTGTATATGGCAACAGTTTAGTTTGGCCTGCAATGTACAGCAGGTCGTGATTATTACTGTGCTTTGTTTACGAGGTTAAGATTAACTTTTGCATAATACAGTTTGATGATTTTCTTTTCCATAAAGATGAAAACTTTTATTATTTTTAATAATGAAATTATATAAATTGTGCCTAATGCCTTCATAGATAATGTATAGAGCGATTCTTTGAATTATTCGTTATGCATAAGAGTGAAGTGGGTGTGTGTTGACCTAGGTGTTAAGACAGATTTCTGCTTAGGCACCTTGCTATTTATTGAAAAAAATACTGTGCTGGAAACAGGTAAGTAAAACACTAGAATATTTGTGATGAATGGTTTGAAAAACCGACAAGTTGAAGATTGAGACACTTATGCAGCATATGGGAATCTTTATTCAGGAAACGTTTCGCCACACAGTGGCTTCATCAGTCCAATACAAAGAGGAAGGCGTAAGGAGAGGAGGAGAATGAGGTAATCAGTCCCTCAACCTGGAGTCGATGTGTTCAGTCCATCAATCTTGATTGATGGACTGAACACATCAGTCCAATACAAAGAGGAAGGCGTAAGGAGAGGAGGAGAATGAGGTAATCAGTCCCTCAACCTGGAGTCGATGTGTTCAGTCCATCAATTCGCCACTGTGTGGCGAAACGTTTCCTGAATAAAGATTCCCATATGCTGCATAAGTGTCTCAATCTTCCACTAGAATATTTTTTTAAGTTTTGTTTTAGTGGTTGTCATCCTACTTGACTCCCTCCCTCTTTCCACTTAACTTCATTCACTCCTTCCTCCATTCCTTTATGGTTCCTTATCTTTTATTCCTTCCCACTTCTCCTTCATTCCTTCCTACCTCCCTTTCCTTTATTCCCTAGTATCCCTCTCAATCTCTCTTAAACCTCCCTCCTTTCTCCCTCTTCATTCTATCCTATCTCCCTCCTTTATTCTATCCTTTTATCCCTCTCCTTCATTCTGTCCTGTCTCCAGCTTCTTCATTCTCTTTCAACCCCCTTTTCATCCCCACTTATATAATTTTTACCTCCCATTCCTTCATTTCTACTTTTTCTATTTTGTCCTACCTCCCTTTCCTTTATTCATGCCCACTTCCACTCTTTTGCCTCCCCTTGATTCCTATCTACTTTCCTCTCCTTCGTTCCTTTCTGCCTCCCCTCCTTCATTTCCTCTTACCTCCTCCTCCATTCCCTCTCTTTCTCCCCTCCCCTTTCTTCCATCCTTCTTAGCATTTCCCTCATATGTTTCTTTAATTTGTGTTAAACTTCAGATGAAAAACTATGTTATTCTTGTCTTGATTTGTCAAACACTTGTCTGCCTGTGGTCACTAGTAGCACTGACTATTGGTGTATGTATTTTGGTCTAAGTCTAGTGTATGTAATAACACAAACGTATAACCTCATCATCTAGTGCATCAGTCAAGTAATTTCTTGTAATGACGGTAATCTGACTGTATTCTTTGTCTAGTGTATATATTAGTGTTGGTATTTTTGCCATTTTTAATGTGTTGAAATTACATGCATGGCTTCTTTCAACCTACTTTTAGCAGAATTGTTACTCAATTTGGAGGAAATCATTGAATTTCACCTTAACACTATGATGGTGTGGTTTTTAACAAACTTAATGCATAAATGAAATTCACAGTTTAACTGATAGTTGATGATTCGATACAGGCCTTAATTTTAAAGTTTAGAGCATTCTGGGTTTATAGGTAACCTTACGGTGATCATTTACAACTACATTCTTAAATATGTATGATTATGAGATTATGGTGTAATCTCGTTTGTCAAATATTAACTGCATATGTGACAGAAAAAATTGCTAAACGTGAAAGATAATTTTAAGAAGCTCGCTCTTTCTTTGAAAGCAAAAGCTTTGATGTACAGTATATTTTTCCTAGTTACTTATAGGCATATGATTAATAGTTTTCTAGATACAGTATATATTATAATTGGTCTGCACTATTTTTGTGTTTCTTGCCAAAATATCTGAGAGATGTGAAAATACTTTTTCTTTTTTATGGTAAAATATGCTTGGGAATTGATGCTACAGCATTTTTAAGAAAATAATTAAGAACATTGAAGAAAATATGCATCTCAGAACTATCAAATACAGTGGAACCTCTACTTACGAGTGCATCCACGTGCGAGTTTTTCCAGATACGAGCAGTCGCTCGGTCAGTTTTTTGCTTCCAGACGTGAGCGAAATTTCCAGTTGAGAGTGGGCCTCAAGGGAGGTTCCTTGATCCTGGTGAAGGGTTCTTGCTTTTGATCTAGGGAATTAGATCTCAGTTGTTTGTTGGACTATCTTATTGAAATTTGAGCAATGTATGATGGAAAGGTGCTTCTTAATGTAGCCTCCCCTTAGCAGTATACAGTGGACCCCTGACATTCGATGGCATCGACATTCGGTGCATTTTAACGCAAAAATTTCGCCTCGACATTCGATGGAAAACCCGACATTCGATACGATTTGTATGAGATGTGCCCACGTGTGGCCTGAACTGCCCCGTGTGTGCCAGTGTTTACAAGCCAGCCAGTGTGCACGCATCTAAGGATACATTCGGTACATTCCATATTATCCCAATTATCACGGGTTTTTGGTGCTTGTTTCTGCAAAATAAGTCACCATGGGCCTCAAGAAAGCTTCTAGTGCCAAACCCTGTGATAAAAAGGGTGAGAATTTAGTATGGAAATTAAGAAATATTTTGAAGGGTTTGGGTTAACCCTGAGAAGCCTATGCCAGTTGTGGACTCCATTGTGCCTACTTCAAAAATTAAGGAAATGTGTGCAAAGTGGGTTGAACTGCAAACCTTTATGGATGAAAATCACCCTAACACAGCTGTTGCAAGCTGTGCTGGTGACTATTACAGTGGCAATGTTATGGCCCATTTTAGACAAATTTTTAAAGGAACGGCGACAGAGGTCCAGTGCCCTCAAGCTGGTCCTAGTGGCATTAAAAAGAAGGGAAGTAACCCCGGAAAAAGGACTTGCTACCTCAAGTCCTAATGGGAGGGGATTCCCCTTCTAAACAGTAACAACTTCGACACTCCCCTCCCATCAATCATCACCAGATCTTCATTAAAGGTAAGTGTCAATTATTCTATTGTTATTGTAATTATTCTATTGTATTAACTAAATATTTCATGTGGTAAATTTTTTTTCATACTTTTGGGTGTCTTGCACAGATTAATTTGATTTCCATTATTTCTTATGGGGAAAAATTTAATTCGACTTTTCGATATTTTCGACATTCGATGAGCTCTCTGGAACGGATTAGTATCGAATGACGGGGGTCCACTGTATTTTCGTATGGTTTTTATGGTTGTATTCTCGTTTTTTGGTCTCATTTGATAGAATGGAAGATATACTACAGAAATAGATATGATTTTGATTGTTTTCATGACGAAGAGTAACTGAAATTGAGGTCAGAGTAGCAGAAATGTTTGACTCTTTGGCGATGTTCGAAAGAAAATAAATGACGTCACCGTCGAGTACCTGTCCGATTAGCACTGCCCCTCATTTTTCATATATTGGAAAGCTCTTCAACACGCTAGCAAAGTAGGAGTAGACATCATGAGGCAGCAGTGGCAGACAACATGAAACAGCAGTGTCTGACTTTATTGGGTTATCCTAGGTTCTCTATACATGCAGTCAGCAGCAGGAATGGCCACTGTGGTGGCCTTATAAACCACAACACCACCAGTGGCCACTTCACCACACTAGCTATGTATGTAATGACATGTATTTTATTCATTCTAGTGTATATAACAGGTTTCTGTTATTAATATTGTTTATGTCATTAGATGAATTGTGATAGATAAATAAGCCATAGAGTTAATATTAGGGAAATTAGTGAAGTATTTTGTCGTGCCTAGAATTCCACTGGAACGGATTAATTCCATTTCAATTAATTAAAAAGGGGAAAATTGACTCTGCAAATGAGCAAATCCAGATGCGAGCAAGGTCTCGGAATGGATTAAACTTGTAAGTAGAGGTTCCATTGTATACCGTACTCATTGTAAAAATACTTGGTTGCAAAAGTCATGAGCATTTTCTGAATGCATTCCTGATATCTAAAGATTCTCCTCCTCAAAAGGTATCACATTGCTTCTAGATGCCAGTAGAGTGCAGTTGTTCCTTTGGTGCACAGTACATTTCATGATTAGGGCCTGGTGCAACAGGATTTTTTATTATTATTGTAAGGCTACAGCCAGTCAATTTCACTCTATACTTATTTTAAGGCACTACCAAAACAGTGACATACAAAAACCCTGGTGCACCAAGCTCGTTAGATACAATGACAATGTGATAGAATCAGTTTTGGAACTTTTTCATCAACCATTGTGAGTGTGTGCAGTTGCCTAGTTTGAGTTTGTGGGGGAAAAGGGAGAAAATGCTTTTGATCCCACCTCTAACCTGCATCCAAGTTATGTGAAATACCCATCATATCTATTTTTTTGTTTTTTAACTTACTGGGGCATGCTTCTGCTGTCATTTTTCTAGTTTCTCTTTTACTTATTTAACACTTTTAGGCTGAAATGCCTTCTGATATTCCAGTGGTATATTTAGATGTGTAATTTCTAACCATGCCTTTCTCTTCCTATTTCATCTCTGGTAAGAAGGCTATCCTTGTGTACTCTACTTATATCTCGTAATGTTTTGTATGTTATAATCATTTCCCCACTTGTTTTTTGTACTTTCAAGTTTGTCTCCTCAACACAGCCTAAATCTGAAGATAATTTTTTGGACTTTATAAAGTTTCATTCCTTGTTTAATAGTTGAGGGCTCTGTGTAGGTACTGCATACTCAAAAATGGGTCGTACATTTGAAATAAAGTGTGTTTTGAATGTTATTTTTTTTGTCTGCGTTCCTAAATGTCATTTAATTTGCAAGCTTAGCATGTGTTGCTGTTATGGTACTATTTATGTGCCCTTCATGAGGACAGGTTGAGGGTGATATATTCCTAGGTCCATTTCATCATCTACTCTTAACAGTTACCGAATATCTTCTCTTATTATGCATTGTCAGTATACTTAACAAATGATACAAGAGATAAAACTTTCACAGTAATTCTTTTTTAAGCATTTTATTATTAATAGACGGACCAATTTACTTTTCTTTTTTTTTTCTCTTCCTGAAACACGCTCTCAGAAAAATTTATGGATGTCTTGCTCCCTGTTTTATTTTTTTTTTTTTTTTTTTTTTTTTGCACTTGTTTCATTTTGACCTTTTCCATATTTTCCCCCCCTTTTATTTTTTTTCCGTTTCCATACATTCCCCCCTTTTATTTTTTGTTTGCAAAAATCTCAAAATGCGACTTTTTTTTTCTTCGATCCACTAACCCCTCCCCTTCAGCTTTCCTTCTCTGGGTTGCCCATACATTTTTTTTCATTTTTATATAAAAAAAAAATAAATGTTCTCTCCATTTTCACCATCATTCCCCCAAAATTTAGCTTCCATCTTAGACCCACAAGTTCTTTGAAACATTGACCCTAACCAAAAACCCCAACAATACAGACGAACTACAACCTTTCTCTCTCATAGTAAAGTTTCACGTTGCTCTTACTCTTGCAGCACTTTTTTTTTTTATAACCACTTTGATTTTTTCCGTATACTTTTTTTCCTTTTACTACAATCATTTACTATGCCTCTTAAAACCACATCCCAGCACCTACTCATAAACCTGTCAGTTTATCTATTCATTATTGACCAACAAATTGGGAGGGGAAACTTAAGATAATTTTTGGCCTTTCTGGACAAAACTTATTCTTCTTGAAACTTGTATAGCCATTACCAAACCTTTCTAAGAAATAAAAAACTGAGGTGTGTATTGTTATTTATACTAGGCATGTGAATGTTTGGTTGTATATTATGAACGGGTTTTTTTCCCCCCCCATTTGGGGCATTCAATTTTTCAAAAAATTTTTAAAAAACTTAATGAGGGGGAAAACCGTTTTTGAATTTTTTCAGGGGTTAAAGTGAAAATACACTGGTATGGTAAACATGGACACATTGTGTAAATTGAAAAGCCAAAACTCTTTTCAAAATTTCTCTTAATCGTGATTTCCCGTGCTTTTTTGTGGGGCAGCTGTTTTTTCTTGCACATTTTTATTTAATAGGCACATAGTCATTGCTGTATAAATGGTGAGTGTGGGGTAAAAGAGAAACCAAACAAGTTAAAACCCTTTTTCTAGACATCCTTTTTTCCCTTTGGGGCAAGCGTTTACAAATTATCATGTTCATAGGGGAACTAAACCCACTAGGTCATATAGACTTGGGTAAAGAGAGGTAATCAGGTTTTCCAAGGAAGGAAAAATAGCCCCAGTTCCTTGATTTAGAGCATTTTTACCGCTCAAGGCATTTTTTTTACCCTCCCTTTTTAAGGGAAAGTTTTACGAGGTTTTTCTCCGAGGAGGCTTCTCAATATAGATGTTCCCCCCCTTTGGTGCTCACTTCAAATTTTTTTGCCATACGTCCATTTTTTATCCCTTGTAATTTTTGAGGTTTGTGCATCCATTTTGTAAACTTGAAAATTTTTAAATTTTTTGGGTTTCAGGGATTGAAGCTCAAATGCATAAATATACTTGTAAATGGTATTTTCTTTAAATGGCTCAATGATTACATACAATTTTTTTTTTCAAAGCACAAGAAATATTAAAAGAAATTATTGTAAACTCTTAAATTAATAGGAGGCTGGGCCCATGGGGACACTGACCAACAGCACCCCAACGGTAGACTAACAGGCAAGGACCCACACGTGTTAGGGAAGATGCAAAAAAATTTAAAAAGTATCACATTGCTTGTGTAATAAAAATGAAAGTTTAAATTTCAGTTCCTTTTTCTTGTCATAAAAAAGATTTAAGGGTTGTATAAAACCCGTGCATATTTAACCCAAAATTTTCCCTACCCGTTGTTTGGCAAATTTTTATTTTCCTTTTTTGGAAAAAACCAAAA
>NW_026464903.1:0-14823 GCF_026875155.1 Cherax quadricarinatus
TAAAAAACCCCTTGTACCCTTCCAGGAAGAGAACCCAGTGTCTTCTTCACCGAGGTGGGTATGAATAATGACCCAGGGGCAACTTCGGGAACTAGAAAACTGACGTGTCCAAAGATTCAATAGCGAGTCGTTTAGTCATTTAGTGTATCAAACACCAGCAGATAAATAACAAAAAGCACAATACCGTGACTGGAACGATACACAATAACCCGCACATAAAAGAAGAGAAGCTTGCGACGACGTTTCGGTCCGACTTGGACCTTTGGGACAAAGTCACACTGTGTGGAACACCAGCAGCATTGATGAGGACCAAAAATTCTATTCACAGAGAACCACTCAGAACTACAGTCTCCCTTGTACCATCGAATCAAAGCAGAGAAATACGCGCACCATGTGGCTATAACCTCAGACCACAGTTCTCTAAAATGCAGCAAAGCAAAGCACACTAAATAATGAGGAATGATTTTCCCAGAAGAAATAGAAGATTGGGTAACACCTGAACCATTCTATGTCCTCCAAGGATAATAATACCCAAATTTAATAGTATAGAATGTGGCTGTATTCCCCAAAAATGGCGGCGGTCACACCTAGGTGTTAATGACCCTTCTGACCCCACATCGCCCCGCCCCCCCCCAGCCCCCACCCAAGACCTCTTTGCTTCCCAGCAGCAAGCAGCAACAAGGCTGCTCCTATATCTTGCCGTCCCCTGGGCCTATCCGAACTCCGTGATGGCCAAATTGCAAGTACTGCTGCAACAACATACAAGGAACCTATAATGACATAAAAACTGAGGGTGACGACAACGAAATGGACTAAATATGACAAAAGAGGGCCCGGCATTCAAGTACCAGACCTGCTGCCAGATGTGAACCAGACATAGACGTTTTCCACTACAATGAAATAACTGACTTCCATATAAACGCACCAGTTTCAACGGGAAGACAAATGCAGAAAACCTGATCAACAAAACTCCAAGGAAATGACAGGTCTGTAGGACTTTTTTCCTCAGTGCCAAACGAGAGAAAGAATTGAGCATTTAAACATGGCTGACGGCCCTCCAAACACCAGCTACTGCCAGACTACAACTAGCGAAGTGAAATCTCATCTTTACTGACGTTATCTGTTGACAGTAGCATCATATCAGTACCACCATCAAAATCACCTGTACCCGTGCTAACGAGAGAGAAACACAGGAGACACCGTAAAATCAACAGTACAAAACTCCAAGGTTATAGGACGGTTACCCCTCAGTGCCAGTCTTGGAAAGAATTTGAAAGGTAAACATAAAGGGTTTAATATTTAGTAGCTGATCTATATTCACTGCCCAGTGTACAGTGAGAGAATTATAGCAGAAACGCCAAATATATCTAGAAACTCAAGGAAAGTCAGGTTGTAGGTGGTGTTTACTGCCCTCTTTTTTTAAAAATAGCTGCGTCAGACCAGGTAAGGCAGTCAAAAACCACACAACCCCCGATAATGGAATTGAGGGGGATTTGGAAAGGGGAAAAAACCATTGATTAAACCTTTCTGGTCTACCAAAATGGAAAGGAGTTAGAAGTTAATAGGTGAAGCCGGACTGTGAAGTGAGGTGGGAAGGGGAGTGTGTAATAAGGGTTAATGAAAGGGGTTGTGAATTTAAAGGGAAAAGTGAGCAGTGAAGGGGGTTTTGAAGAAGAAAATTTACTAGTAATTCAGTGGTGATTGCTAAAGCAGATACAAAGTGTACTAGGTGACTGGAAAAGAGAAAATAATATTTTTGTTTATGAGTAAAAGGCGAAGAGTAAAAAATGGCAGGAAATTAGGGGGGTACAGGCTGCCATAATTATATTTATATTTCTTCTTCAATTCCATGAAGAAAGAAATCAGTCATGGGGGCAGGAAAAGGTGAAAGGGAGTAACAGCGCCCTGGACAGTAAAAAGCCCAACAGTTGCCATCCTACCAGAAAAGTAAATATCACTTCGCCGCAAGGTTGGCAACACGCATACCCAAACAAAACAGTGGCACACAGCTCTTATTGTAGCGCTTTTAAAGTGGTGATATCCAAATTAATCCAGGACCTAAAACCTATTGTGCAGAGGCAAAACAGAAAAGATAAATGACGGTGAAAATGAGGTCTAGTAGCTAGGAATGATAACCTTAAACTCCATATGTAATGCATACAAGGTCAATGTGAGACAATACAGCCATTATTATCTCAAACACTACCAAACAGGTGCATACAACTGTACAAAGTACGCATGAAAAACAGAAAAGGCACCTTATGTAAAATGTGTAAGGGGTGGTGCATGATGGATGTATGTAAAATTATAGTAATGGTGCCAGAAATCACTTTGTGTTTAACAAATGCATTTTGGGCCCACATTTTACCCTTTAGCAGTGATGACATTGATTTACCTAATTTTAATACAAATAAACCCATTGTCATATATTGATGATTATAATTGTTTTATGAAAACAGGCCCTTTCACTTTATTTATGCCCAACGCAAGATCACTCTCTTCCAAATTGGCAGAGATTAGGATTCTGCTAACAAAATTGGGGCGGCAGTTATAACCATCTCTGAACCCTGGTTGGATGATACGGTGACTGACGACGAGGTCAAAATAAAAGGTTACAATATAAAACGCTTAGATAGGAACGAAAGGTGGTGGAGTATGTGCCTACATTAGAAATGACTTAGCTTACAACCCAGACCTGTTTTAAAATAACAATAAATATTGGAGATTCTATGTTTTGAAGTGCTGCTTCCCAAGACCAAACCCTCTTAGTGGGAACTAGTTACCGCCCTCCTACCCAGGACCATTTCTTAGAAGACTTTTCCAGAGTCTTGTCCGGGTTTTAAAACAATTGCGAGACAATAATACTGGGCGACTTCAATATTTGTTTTCAGCAGCAAAAAACGGGCTATGTTAAAAGGTATAAGCAAATTCTAGGTTTAAATAGTTACACTCAACTAATTAATACACCAACCCCGGGTCACCAGTTCTCAACCACCCTAATTGACCACATACTTTGTAACCGCGCGAGAACATTAGTCAGTCAGGCGTCATTACCACAGGCTTAGTGAAAAATTTCATCAAATTTTTTGCACCAGGAAAATCCCCTAGGGATAGGATAGGCCTACACAGGACAATAAAAATGAGGTCCAACTAAAAAACTACAGTAAAGAAACACTGGTAAATAGGCTACACAACTGTGACTGGACAGAGATAACAAGTTGCACGACATAACGATGCCTGGGGAAAAAATTTAAAACAATGTTCACTACCATCCTTGATAATAATGCACCAGTTAAAGAGGTTAGGATTAAACGAAGAACTGAACCCTGGATGACTACTGGATATTTGATAATATAAAATTCAGAGACCAGCTCTAAAAAGATTTAAAGCAAACAGACAGGATATTGCAGCACTAAATGAATTCCAAAAGGTGAGGAACAGGGGTACAGGGACTTATAAAAGGAGCAAGGGCAAAGACTATTGCTCAAAAATTGAAGAGTATAACCCCAGAAAGCTCTGGCAACAGCTAAAACAGTTGGTATAGCCACAAGCCAGTAAATAGGTCTAATATAGTACTCACTATCGATAATAGGTATGCCACGAAACATCTAAGGTGGCAAATTGCTTTAATTCCTACTACACATCTGTTGCATCAACACTAGTAAGTAAACTACCAGCTGCATCAAAAACCTTTAACACAGACTCTGATAAGTTTCAAACATACTATACCAATAAAGGGGTAACCCCAAACAGTTGTCAACTAGTAAGTGTATCTCATGACTTTATTCAAAAAGAACTAAACAGGTAAACCCAACTAAGAGCACAGGCCCTGATAACATTTCCCCTCTAAGTCCCCAAAAGATGGTGCTTCGAACTGTTCCCCTTCCCATAATAAATCTATCAATTTATCACTAATACCGTACCGGAGGGGGTTTAAGGGGGCCAGAGTTACTCCTGTCTTCAAGAAAATAGTAGGTCTGATGTCAGCAACTAAAGGCCTGTTAGTTTTACTCAGTATAATATCCAAAAACCCAAAAGGGCGGTGTACTCTCAAGTAGTTAAGTACCTTAATGACAACAACATACTCCATAGCTATCAATTGGGCTTTAGAAGATCTTACTCAACCGACACCTCCCTAATTAATCTGATGGATTACCTGAGAACTGAAATGTCAAAGGGGAACCTCATAGTTATGGTAACCTTAGACCTGCAAAAGGCATTCGATACTGTCAACACAATATTAATACAGTCTCCAAAATCTTAGCCCTCCCTGTTTCTGGGCCCCCATGTGGCTCTAGGTTTTCCCATCAATCTCTTTATGATTGAAATCCCCCATTATAAGCAATTTTGTCCTACCCATAAAAGAGCCCTCCTGGCCACTTCAGCTAGTGTATCCACCATTGCCCTATTGCGCACATCATACTCTTCTTTTTGTTCTCCTGCTGTTAAGTGGTGGGTTATACAAACACTGCTTCATCACCTTTGGACCACAGTCCCGAAGTGTTCCCAAATGAAGTCGTCTGTTTCCCTTCTTTCCATTCCTCCCATCTCCTCAAAACTCCACAGTTTTTTATGAGCAATGCTACTCCTCCCCCCCCTCTGTTCTCTCTGTCTTTCCCCATAATCTGATATCCAGGTGGAAAAATTGCATCTGTTATCATCCCTGTAAGTTTTGTCTCTGTTAGTGCTTAATGTCAGTGATGCATCAATGACACGTTCTTGCCACTTTCACTCTTATTTGTTATTCCATCTGCATTGGTGTACCATACCTTTAGCTTCCTTTCCATTACTGTATTTTAGGAGATGGAAGAGAAGGTGCAGGCTGGGAGGGTGGGAGGGAAGGGCACAATATTATGGGAGGCTGCTTTTGACTGTGGAATTATGCTTTTGGGGGTGGTGGCTATGGGGTGAGGTTCGTTTTCTGTTTTTCTGTGTTTGGTTGATATTTGGTGACAGGGGTTTTAAGGTATCTGAAGCATTTGTGTTTGATGGTTCCCCCAAAGGCTGAGTTTTCCTGTCTGTCATTGCCTGTCCTGTCTCTTTCCTTCCATTGGTTCTGTCTTGGGTTCCCCTTTCAGTTGTTCCCTTTTCCCTTTTGTGTTCTGTCTCGATTGAGGAACACTTTTTGATAATCGGAGAGTCCTTTAACAGTGGTTTCTGTTGTAGTTCCCGTTCCTACCACATCTGTCTTGAATGTCAATCTGATTGGTCGATTTTTTTTCCTCGAATACCCCCCAAGTCTGTGAAAATTTTCTACCTGAGACATGTCCCTCTCTCCTGTTTTTTGCAATGATGTTCTTAATTTCTGTTTTCCCCCCAATCCTTCTTTCACATAGGTTCTGCCCTTTAGCCTCCTGAGCCCATGAATAATTATTGATCTCTCCCTCTCCTCTTCTCATTTCTTTTCCCTCTGTATCTCTGGATCTGATTTAAGCATCTCCTTTGCTGTTTCCTTAATCATCTCCCCGACACCATGATGGCCTGATATTACTGCTGCAAAAGACTGCTTTGATCCATCCCCTCCTTCAGTCCCTCGCTGCCTGCTGATGTTCCCATTTCAGTCATCTTGCTCCTTTCGGACCCTCATCTTTAGATCCTGCTTCAGCACATCCTTTTTTTTCCCTCCCAAATCTCTGAACCCTTTGCCTCAGCTACACGCCATGTTTTCCCACTTCTTTTGTTTCTCTGAAATTTTATTTGCTCTAACTTTTTATTGCAAACTCTTTTTAACCCTTTTTCCCCCCGTTGTTTTTCCCTTTTTGTTCTTGAGCCATTCAAACCCCATTCTCCTTTCCGACCACCCAAATCATGGGTTTCCAAAGTGTGTTTATGTCCCCCTTTTGAGAGCCCATTTGTTTTTTATCCGTTGGGGGTTTTCTTTGCTGCTTCCCGCTTATATAAAAAAAATGGTGTGTGGGTGGGGGGTTTAGAGCTAATGTGTTTTGGGTTTTGGTTTGGTGGGTGTGGTGTGTGTGTGGTTGTGCCCTGGTGTTTGGGGTGGGTTTGGTGTGTGTGTGTGTGGGGTGTGGTGTGTGGTTGGTGGTGTGTATTGGGTGTGTGTGTGCGGGGGGACACTAGGCTAAAGCTACTCTTTTTAAGATTAAAAAAATTTTTTTTACAATCAATTTCCTTTTTAAATACACTAAATAATTTTTCTATAAAATAAATTTTCTGTGTAAAACTTGTGTTTTTTGTGTGTGTGTTTACTACTTTTCGTTTTTGAAAAAGAGGGGGGGGGTTTTCGTTAACAAATATTTGTTATTGTTCCTTTTGGTTTCACGGGAACCCCCCCCGGCCCAGAAATTTTTTTCACTTTTTTTTTACGTTTTCTTTTTTTAAGATTATACGAAATTTTTTTTTCTCACTCAATTCCTTAAAAAAAAATACAAAAGTTTTTTATAATAATAATTTTTTTGGGGAACCCCATGGTTTTTTTAGTAAGTACTTGTTTTTCCAACTTTCGCTGTCAAAAAATGGGGGGGGGGGGGGGGTTTTACTAGGCAAAACAACTCTTCTGAAGATATTTAGATTTAAATTTTCTAAACATTATCAGGGGTTTCCACATCTATCTCCTGGTATGAAAAATTAGGGAGAGAGTGATGGGATAGCATACAACCAGCAGGGGCAGACACTGAGACTTAGACACTAACCAAAAAATTTAAACCCACATAGGCAAGTGAAAAACGTCTGAAAAACAATGGAGGGTTTTCCCGCTGGGGTTTTTTTTTTCAACAACCCCCTTCACTTTGTAACTCCTTCAGGAACTTTATCATGTTTCAAGTTTTATTTTCTTTTTTTTTTAAGACTTGGTATTCACTCTTTTTTTAGTCATATTGGTCATAACAAATCTGACAGCGGGGGTTTTGACAAATTTTTTCTTACTTTCAGTATTACTTAATCACTCTTTTAGCCTTTTCCACTAAAACGCTGCTAAAAACCAAACCAACATATGTATTTGTAATTTTTCAGGTCAAACCATAAACCCAATTAACTGTTTGGATATTTTGTGTAAACACTGCAGCCAGCGCCGATCAGCTGACTCTCCCCCCTACTCACTATTCATTAAATTTTAAAATTGTAACATTCTTGACTTATCACTTTATTTGCACCTTGAAAGCTAAACACTCTTGTAGGTATGTTCATGTTTCACTCAGTACAATGACCGAATAATATCTTAGGAAAAACCCACTAGAATGCAAAATCCGGGGGAGCACTTTCAGCGATACTGCTTCACTGTTTTTTTTTTGTGTGTGTGTGTTGTGTGTGTGTGTGGTGTGTGTTTGTGTGAAGAGAGTTTTGGGAGTTGTGAAATGGGGTGAGGGTGGTTGAATGTGTGAGTGTGGGATGTGGAGAGTGTGAGAGAGTTTTGTGTATAAAATAGGGGGAGGGGGGGGTGAAGAGAGGGGGAGAGGGGAGGAGGGGGAGAGGGGAGAGAGGAGAGAGGTGAGAGAGGGGTGAGAGAGGAAGAGAGGAAAAGAGAAAAGAGAGAAAAGAGAGAGAAGAGAGAGAGGAGAGAGAGAGAGAGAGAGAGAGAGAGAAGAGAGAGAGAGAGAGAGAGAAAAAGGGCAAATGTAGTCCCTGTTCACAAAAAGAAGAGCAAGCAGAAATCAGCAACTACAGACCATGTCGCCCCTTTAAATCAGGGAAAAAGATCTTTAGACAATAATCTCAAGACAAATGACAAGTTTTTTGACTATCACTCGCTACTTTTGATCGTCAATATGGCTTCAGGGAAAACTACTCGCTGCTGATCGTTGTTAAACCCCCTCCCCTAATGGCACCAGTCACTGGGGTGAATCCAAAGTCCTGTGTGGTAGCACTGGAAATTTCTGGGCTTTTGACCGGGGGGGGGCACCAGGGGCCCTTAGCAAAAATTCAAGCACTGGGGAAATTTCAGGCTTTACGCTATGTCTCCTCAGTGATTACCTTCATGGGAGATCTCTAAGTGTATTCTCAATGGGAAAGGAATCAGCAAGAATCCTATTTTTTGGGGAAATGTTCCACAAGGAAGCGTGCTGGGGGCCCTTTTTTTATGGAATGTCTACTTCAACGACCTTTTTCATCTCATCCCAGAATCACATTCATATGCAGACATGTACACTGACATTCACTTTTCCAAGAAAAAAAATGCCAGCTGCTCTAAATACATCAATCACCAGGAGACTATATCAGCTTGGGGGGAAAAAGATGGAAGTAAAAATTTACCTGAAAAAAACGCAAATGATGACGTCTCTAGGCACCCAAAGGTAATGCTGGTGCAGAAGTAAGGATGAATGGGAGGGGTTGGCACCTGGAGAAGAACTTGATATCCTTGGGGGGAAATTTTTACTCCAAACAAAACCATGAAGAACCATGTTGTAAACTTGCAAACAAGGCAGCCAGGAAGCTTTCCCGCACTTCGCCGTAACTCGCATCTACTTGACAGTAGGGGTTGCAAGATTGTAAGAGGCCAAGACGCTCACACCTTGAGTATGCTTTGCTTTCTTGGGGTTTTCCTGCCCCCCCCCCTCCATCTGCGACTTCTTGACAGAGAGAGAACAAGCAAAACTTTTCATTCTCGCCTGGACCCACCTGGAAGATCTGTCATTTTCAGCAGAGCCTTTAACATAGGGGGGGTGTGGGGGGCCTTACTGTTATGTACAAAGGGCCCAAAATTGCAAAGTACCACCCCTTGGGGTCCACTTCGAGGACAGCGTGAAACCACTTTATGCCACAAGACAGGCAGAAAGCAGCAACTTCACTCTGGCTGTACCCTTCTCCAGAACGTCACTCATTCTGAGATCATATATACCCAGGATGATTCAAGTATGGAACACATTCGTACAGCATAATGATGTCAACGAGATAAAGTCAGTTGATCAAATGAAAATGCTGGCACACAGATGGCTCCAATTTCATCCTGTTCCCTACTTGTATGTCTCATAACAATAAAAATGCTTTCAAATTCAAATTCAAATTCAAAATTCAAATTAACAATAAAAATGCTTTCAAATGAGCTGATGTAGGTAACAGCTCTTAGCTTGCCAATAAAGTTAGGAATCTTTAACCTGTAAATAGCTTGTCAATAAAGCTAGGGATCCTTAACCTTGTCAAACCCTGTGTAAAAAAAAAAGAGAGTGTGAGTGAGAGAGTGTGAGTGAGTTAGTGTGCGAGGGCCAGCCATGTTACACGTGTTCCAGAATCATTCCTCTTTACTTAGTTCATAGGTTATAGGACATTCTGACAGGATGGCACTACGACTGGTATGAGAAATGAAAGGATGTTGCACATGGGTTATTATCGAGGTTTTTATATTTCCTTGACAACTTTTGGCCACATCCATCTCAGTCACTAAAATCTGGGTCAGCATCACTTTCCTGTTAAAAGGGGTGTGTTAATACAACATGGCATTAGAGAATCTCTGGTGTTTGCCAAGCTATTTGCTCTAGCTGGCATTCACTTGAACTGGTGCTCTCAGATCTTTTTAATACTGTGCACAGCGAGTGTTAAGACCCATTCTATGCTGACCAGGCATCTCAGGCCAATAGTGCCAAATTTGAATGCAGGAAAAATAAAATGTAGATTTACATTTGGAGCACTAGTGGTACAAGCGTAGATCTACGTTTGGACAGTTTAAGAGTTAAAAGTTGCAAAGTGAACTTAAAGGTGATAGTTCAAAATGGCACTTGAGTAGGCAGTGTTTTGAGTAATTTTTTTTTTCAGGAGTAACGATCGGGAACGAGTTGATCGTGATCGTGGCGAGCGTGAGAGAAGACACACTCGTAGCAGAGAAAGAGAACGAGAACCGAGAGAGAGACGCAGAAGATCACGCAGGTAATTTGTAAATAGTTTTCTATGAGTAAAAGATTGGGACACATTGGCTTGTGTACAAATAAATTCACCTGGAGAAAATAAAACAAGAGGAGTATTTTTCTGTATATTTCAGCCCACTGCACACTTTTTAGTGGTCTGTTGAATATGGTAGTAGCAACTAACCAGTATTATAATGGTACTTAGTGGAGTGGAGTGACTTTCATTAGTTTCTTTTTCTTGAAATACCAGACGTTACTGTGAATTTCATATAACCTGTAGTTACCAGCGGTCGCAATATACACAACGAGAAGCAATTATTACTACAGAAAAAGCGCCCTTCCTCCAAAATTTGCACCAGTCAACTATAGTGATAATATAGCATTTATTGTGGTGGAGACGGAAAAAAAAAAAAAAAAAAAAAAAAAAAAAAAATAGAGAAGCTAGATACAGCGATTGATAAACAAAGGGTGAGGCTCGACCGTTCGTCATTGTAGAGTGCCAGCAGTCACCGGCTTCTTCAACACGCAAGTTATACTTTTGTATCAATCAAATCACATATTACTCGGGTAGATAATTTCCAGTAGATCCTTCATGTTTAGCTCAAATCACCGACCAGTATGGTTTAAGTGACCCACTGATCAGATCAGATAGACTGGTCCGAACCCTTGACTGGTCCGAACCCTTGACTGGTCCGAACCCTGGACTGGTTTCAACGGTTTCGTTGTGCACCACCTAGCAGGTTATTAATAGAATATTCAAGAGGTTGCTAGTAGAATTGCAGTAAATCAACCATTCAAATCATTATGAAGCTGTGTGTAGTCTGTGGTCAGTCCAAACAAACGGCTTCCACATGCATAAATTGTCATTTCTGTGGAAATTGGTGTCACGCCCCTTGTGCAGATATCCAAGAACTAGCTACAAGCAGTATAAAACAGGGAAGTGTTTTTGGGTATGCCCAAATGAGATAAATCTGTGGACTAAAATCACAAGGGTATAAAAGAGGTCAACATCAAAGCTGCTTTCATAGAAAACCTGGAAGCTTTCTACAACAGATGGGAACATAAAAAGTCCGGGCTGAATGGTACTGCCCTTGATACTGGCCATGTAGTCAGAAACTGTAAGGCTGGAGATGATGTCCTGGTAGTCAGTAAATGGGGGGGCTGATAGTGCTGTCCTGGAGACAGTAATGGGGAAGCTGGAGGTGCTGTCCTGGGAGACAGTAATGGTGAAGCTGGAGGTGCTGTCCTGGGAGACAGTAATGGTGAAGCTGGAGATGCTGTCCTGGAGAACAGTAATGGGGAAGCTGGAGATGCTGTCCTGGGAGACAGTAATGGTGAAGCTGGAGATTTTGTCCAGGTAGTCGGGAATTATACGCAGGAAAGAATACATATAAATGACCCCATAGGGGACAGGAGCCATAGTAGGGAAACAAGTGTAGTCAAAGATAAGATAAAACCAATATTGCAAACTAGAAATACCGCAGGAAATAGCAAACAAGAGGACTCCACTAGCAATAGTGAGGATATATTACCAAAAACAAATGGTGGGAGCTCCATTGTTGGTGCTAGGGAGGATAGAAGTAAGACAGGGAAACATGCACCAACAGGGAATACAGTCACAGAAACCCAAGGCAAACGGAAACCAAGCCTGTGCACATACTATGCACTCGGTATCTGCTGGCATGGGAAATCTGGAAAAACAGATGGGACGTGCAACTATGACCACCCTAGGAATGCCATGCCCATATGACAACAGGAAAATGCAAACTCCCTTCCTGTAAGCTTTTTCAACCCTGAAATGTGTACCTCTTCAGTACAGGAAAGACTGTGCTATAACTTAAATTGCCAGGCATACCATCTAAAGGGGACAAAAAGATACAAAACATCCAGGCCATGGGAAAACCTGGGTAGCCACAGCCACTCAAGAGGGAGAGGTTTTTTAGTGCCAGGAAGGAAAAAAAACTGGCAGGAAATGGCAGAAATCGTACACCAAATCCAGTCATTCCTGGAGTGGAACCACAGTCGATGGCCTCCACTCCAAACCAACAGATACAGATACTAATGCCGGAAAAAAAATCCCCCCCCAGTACCAACAATACCACCAGTCCGATGACATTCTTCTTTGCAAATATACAGGGTCTAAAGCCAGCAACAAACAACAAAATACCTTTCATCCGTGGACTGCTTGCAGAGGCAAAGGCAATGTTCGCGGCTTTCCACTGAGACCCACATAAAGGATCACTTGGACAACGAAATATGGATCCCAGGTTACAACCTATACAGATGTGACAGAGTGAACAGGCAAAAGGGGGGTTGGCCTGTACATTGCAGAGTCACTTGTTTGCACAGAACTGCTAAATGCCTCAAATGATGTAGTGGAAGTTTTAGCAGTAAAGGTCGAGAACCAAAACCTAGTCATGTGAATAGTCTACAAGCCTCCGGATGCAACATCCCAGCAATTCCAGGAACAGCTGTTAAAAATTGACCACTGTCTGAAAACCTTCCAGCTCCTGCACCCAACATCTTGCTCCTGGGGGATTTCAACTTAAGGCACCTAAAATGGAGGAATTAGCAAATAATATTGTTTGCAGTAATAACACCAGGAGGCAGCTCTGATGAAAACTCACACTCACGCGAGCTTTTAAATCTCTGCACAAAATTCAATTTAAACCAGCAAATAATAGAGCCTACTAGACTGGAGAATACACTAGACCTCATCTTCACTAACAATGATGATCTGATAAGAAATATCACCATATCAAAAACAATATACTCAGATCACAACATAATTGAGGTCAGTCATGTATGCGCGGAGCCCCAACCGACATAATGAGATTAGTCACGAGGGAGCATTCACCAAATTCAACTTCAATAACAAAAACATAAAGTGGGACCAAGTAAACCAAGTCGTAACCGATAAAAGCTGGGAAGATATACTAAGCAACACAGACCCCAACTTATGCCTAGAACAGATTAACTCGGCGGCACTCGATGTATGCACAAGGCTTATTCCTCTAAGAAAAAGGAGGAGTAAGTGTAAAACAGAAAGAGACAGGCGCTCTCCCTTTACAGGCGACGAAAAGAATAACAGAGCGGCTAAAAGAGGTCAATATATCTGAAATGCGTAGGGAGACACTGGTCAGAGAAATAGCAAGCATCGAACTTAAGCTAAAAGAATCCTTTAGGAGTCAGGAATCGCGGGAAGAACTAAAAGCCATAAATGAAATCGAAAGAAACCCAAAGTATTTCTTCTCCTATGCCAAATCAAAATCGAGAACAACGTCCGTATTGGGCCCCTACTTAAACAAGATGGGTCCTACACAGATGACAGCAAGGAAATGAGTGAGCTACTCAAGTCCCAATATGACTCAGTTTTTAGCAAGCCGCTAACCAGACTGAGAGTCGAAGATCAAAATGAATTTTTTATGAGAGAGCCACAAAATTTGATTAACACAAGCCTATCCGATGTTATCCTGACGCCAAATGACTTCGAACAGGCGATAAATGACATGCCCATGCACTCTGCCCCAGGGCCAGACTCATGGAACTCTGTGTTCATCAAGAACTGCAAGAAGCCCCTATCACGAGCCTTTTCCATCCTATGGAGAGGGAGCATGGACACGGGGTCGTTCCACAGTTACTAAAAACAACAGACATAGCCCCACTCCACAAAGGGGGCAGTAAAGCAACAGCAAAGAACTACAGACCAATAGCACTAACATCCCATATCATAAAAATCTTTGAAAGGGTCCTAAGAAGCAAGATCACCACGCATCTAGAAACCCATCAGTTACACAACCCAGGGCAACATGGGTTTAGAACAGGTCGCTCCTGTCTGTCTCAACTATTGGACCACTACGACAAGGTCCTAAATCCCACTAGAAGAAAAAAAGAATGCAGATGTAATATATACAGACTTTGCAAAAGCCTTCGACAAGTGTGACCATGGCGTAATAGCGCACAAAATGCGTGCTAAAGGAATAACAGGAAAAGTTTGGTCGATGGATCTATAATTTCCTCACTAACAGGGAAAACAGAGAGTAGCGTCAAAAGAGTAAAGTCCGAGGCAGCACGGTGAAAAGCTCTGTTCCACAAGGCACAGTACTCGCTTTCCCCTCTTGTTCCTCATCCTTATATCCGACATAGACAAGGATGTCAGCCACAGCACCGTGGCTTCCTTTGCAGATGGGCACCCGAATCTGCATGACAGTGTCTTCCATTGCAGACCCCTGCAAAGCTCCAGGCAGACATCAACCAAATCTTTCAGTGGGCTGCAGAAAACAATATGAAGTTCAAAGATGAGAAATTTCAATTTCTCAGATATTTGGGAAACATGAGGAAAAATTTAAAACTTTATCAGAGTACAAAAAAAAATTCTGGCCACAAAATAGAGCGAAAACACCAACGTTCCCAAAAACCTGGGAGTGATCATGTCGGAGGATCTCACCTTCAAGGACCCTAACATTGTATCAATCCCCATCTGCTAGAAAAATGACAGGATGGGTAATGAGAACCTTCAAAAATAGGGAGGCCAAGCCCATGATGACACTCTTCAGGTCACTTGTTCTATCTAGGCTGGAATTTGCTGCACACTAACAGCACCTTTCAAGGGAGGTGAAATTTTCCGACCTAGAAAATGTACAGAGAACTTTCACGGCGCGCATAACGGAGATAAACACCTAATTATTGGAGCGCTTGAGGTTCCTAAACCTGTATTCCCTGGAACGCAGGAAGGGGAGATACATGATTATATACCCTGGAAAATCCTAGAGGGACTAGTACTGAACTTGCACACGAAAATCACTCATTACGAAAGCAAAAGACTTGGCAGACGATGCCCCCATCCCCCCAATGAAAAGCAGGGGTGTCACTAGCACTTAAGAGACCATACAAATGTCAGGGGCCCGAGACTGTTCAACTGCCTCCCAACACAAAAGGGGTTCCAACAGACCCCTGGGAGTTTTTAAGCTGGCAGGAAAGCACCTAAAGTCAGTTCCCCATCAGCCGGGGGTTGGCTCGTTATGGTTTTTGG
>NW_026464904.1:0-14881 GCF_026875155.1 Cherax quadricarinatus
CAGTGATCGTAAGCTGCCTCAGCTATGGTGACACTATTGACAAAGACTGGAAGTCCCACACTGAGCTTAACTCAGGGTATAATCAACTGGTGGAATTCTGTCATCGCTAAGGTCCCACAGACTGACAGAGTTCAAAACACTACCTTTGGGAATTCTAACACAATTCCTCTGACCACCACAGAGGGAACAAATCCTCTTCCCAGCAACGAGGGAAGCCTTGGATCTGTTAATTCTCCTACACCTGACATCTCTGCTTCAGCCACTGCCAGTCCACTTGACAGTGCACATACCATCTCTGATCCTACACCTGTCAGCACACCTGCCGACACTATTCCAGAATCTGGTAGCAGTGCTTCGTCAGCAAGTTCTGAGCCAGGAGTTTCTCCACCAGAGATTGGTGCAGTTAATGATCAGGGAACTATCACTGCACCTGATCACCTACTGCGCCAAAGTACGAACAGCAGGGACACATCTGTCAGAACTGGTAGAGGACGGGGCAGAGGACGTGGAAGAGGACGTGGAGGGAAGACATCTACAGCCGTCTCACCCTCCACTAACACAGTTCCAGCGGCAGAATCTGAGGACAAATCTGCAAAACACAGGAGGTGCAACAAATCCTAGTCCACCCTCCCAGGCACCTAGGCTGTGCTCTCGCTGTCACCGGAAGGGGCACACTGCCAACAACTGCCTGCGAGATACCAGGTGTAATTACTGCTACAAGAAAGGACATCAGGAGGACCAGTGTCGGAAGAAAAAGGAACTTGACAGACAGGGCCACCTGTTTAGAGACCTGTTCTCAGAACAAACCAGCAGGATCTCTGAATTGGTGAACACTCTCACACGTCACCCACTTAGCTACTCCTATCCCAGCCCAGCAGGTGGGATTGTGCCTTATACAAGACCACAGACCTACATCCCTGCAGCTGCCTCAGTACCCTACCTCTCTCAAGGGCAGGCACCTTACATTCCCTACACACCCACCACCTCAAGCTGACCACTTCATCATGAGGAGCCAGTCTATCAGCATCCTGTCGGCCAACATTAGAGGTTTCATTACTAATGTTGGAGAGCTCACACATAGTTTTGTGAACACTCGACGTCCCGACATGATAGCTGTTGTTGAAACATTTTTGGATGACAGGACTCCAGAAAATTTTGCAAGAATTGCTGGCTACACCTCATGGATGAGAAGAGACAGGCAAGGCAAGGAGGAGGTGTTGCTGTGTGCTTCTCTAAAAGTGTTCATGCCCAGCACATTGATGTTGCCACCCCTACACATCTTGAAATGATGTTCTTCAAGCTCTGTATAAACACTAGTACCTCTGTACTAGCATGTGCAATGTACAGACCTCAGTGGCAACATGCAGACCCTATCAACTTCCTAATGGAAAATATTGACTCCCTTCTGCTACAACACAACTGTCAACATATTATAATTGTTGGTGACCTCAACCAGCACCTTATACAGAGGGACTTTGATGACCTTCTTGCAGTGTTTGACATGAGAAACTTTGTTGATTTCCCTACTCATATCTCTGGCTCCTCCCTTGACCCAGTAGTGAGTGATCTGGCAGAAGGCATAGTCACTTGTCAACCCCTCGCTACGTTGGATCGTCTGACCACAAGGCTGTTTTTTACGACACTTAAGATCCCAACAGAACGAGGTGAGGAGTCCACACGCACAACCTGGCTATGGGAAAGAGGTAATTGGCCAGCCCTTTGCTCTGAGCTCGCCACCACCGATTGGAATGCTCTTCTCCAAGGGGATGTTGACAACCAAGTGAAAGCCTTCACTGGACACATCCTTAATCTACAACAAGAACACATTCCTCACCGGCAATATGTGACGAAGCCTACAGATCAGCCTTGGTTTGGCTTTCGTTGTAGAGAGGCTGCTACTGCTAAGTACAAAGCATGGCGAAGGTATAAGAGACATCCTACCACCTATAACAGGAACTTGCACACGCAAGCCTGTAGGCATATGGTGATGTTCAAAAGTGGGCCATTGCTAAATGGGAGGTGGACACTAAAAGAAAGCTAGCATCAGGTAGGGTAGGCTCCAAAACCTGGTGGTCCCTGGTCAAGGACAGACAAGGTTATCTGCCTGATTGAACTCATAAAATCTAAATCGACAGGATGGACCACCTCTACTAGTAAGTCAAGAGAAGGGGACGTTTTCGCTGAAATACTTTGCCTACCAAAATGCAAGTTCCTGATACAGCAAGGGACCCTGGATAATCCAAAGTTAACAGTTGAGTGGAAGCACTGGACATTGCTGGCGCTTTCGACGGGTGTGGCACCAGAGGCCAATTACAAAACTTCAAGCACTGAGAATTTGCAGGCTCTACGCTATGTCTCCTCAGTGATTTACCTTCATGGTAGATCTCTAATGTAGTTTCTCAATGGAACGGAATCAGCAAGACAGTTCCTATTGGGGCACGTGTTCCACAAGGAAGCGTGCTGGGTCCATTGTTTATTGGAATTCTACTTCAACGACCTTCTCATCTTCATCCCAGAATTCACATGCATATGCAGAACGACTGTACACTGGACATTCACTTATCCAGAGAATAAATGCCAGCTGCTTCTAAGCTACATCTAATCACTCAGCTAGAGCTACATCAGCTTGGGGAAATAGATAGCAATAACTTTGCACCTGAGAAAACGGCAATTGATGATCGTCCTCTAGGCACATAATTGATGGGTAATGCTGGGTGCAGTAGTAAGGATGAAATGGAGGGTGTTGGCCCCTGGAGAAAAAGTTGATACCTTGGGGTGAAACAGACTCCAAACTAAACATGAAGAACATGTTTTAAATCTTGCAAACAAGGCAGCCAGGAAGCTTACAGCACCATTCCCTCTATCATCGCAATCTGCTTTACAATAGGAGTTGCAAGATCCTGTAACGAGGCACAAGTACACTCACACCTTGAGTATGCTCCACTTCTTGTTTGCTGCCCCCCCCCCCCCTCTCATCGCGTACGTTTGACCAGAGAAGAGAACAGAGGCAAGACGTCTAATCCTTCTCGCCCTGGACCCATCCGGGATAGAATTGTCATTTCAGCAGAGCCTTCAACAACGAGGGATGTGGGTGGCCTTACTGTTATGTACAAGTCCAATATTGTCAAAATACCACACTTGAGATCCACTTCGAGGACAGCGTGAAACAAACATTAGCCACAAGACGGCAGAAAGGCAACAACTTCACTTCTGACAGTACCTTCTCCAGGACATCACCCATTTGAGATCATACATACCCAGGATGACTCGAGCATGGAACACTATTTCGTACAGCCTAATGATGTCAACGAGATAAAGACCGTTGATAAATGAAATGTGCCTACAGATTGCTCCAACTTCATCCTGTTCCCTACTTGTATGTCCTCATAACAATAAAAATGCTTTCAAATGAGCGATGTATGTAACAGCTCTTAGCATGCCAATAAAGTTAGGAATCCTTAACCTATAATATCTTGTCAATAAAGCTAGAGTATCCTTAAACCTGTCAAACCCAGGTGTAAAAAAAAAAAAAGGGAGAGAGAGAGAGAGAGAGAGAGAGAGAGAGAGAAGAGAGAGAGAGAGAGAGAGAGAGATTGAGGAGAGAGAGAGAGAGAGAGAGAGCGCCCCCCTTCCCGTCGGCACCACCTGCCGCCCTCACTAACCAACCCCAAATAAAACCAAAAAAAAACAGGAACCAAAATCGAAAAGACATGCACACGGAGGGTGATAACGATAACACAAGCATAAAAAAAACCACATCAAATCATGTCAAAAGGGAGAAAACCACTAGCGAGAAAGACAAACCTTAAAAAACCCACTCAAACTGCAGATACCTTTTCCCCCCCCCCCCACCCATACTTCTGATAGTATACCCCCCCCCCTCATACCCCCCTCCCCCCACCCCCCACCCGCTTCGCCACCACACCACTCCCCCGTCCATCCCAGCCCACTCGCCCCGCCCGCTCCCCTCTCGGCACCTCATCTCGCCCCGTGTATATTCCCCCCTAACCCCTCCCCTCCCCCCCACTCACCACGCCACCCCCCCGCCACCCCCGGTGCACCACCCCCTCCCGCCCCCCTCCCCCTCCCCCCCCCCCCACTATCCGCTACCTTTTCCTGCCCGCTCCTGCACCCCCCCCCCCCCCCCACCGCCAACGGCCCCACGCCACCCACTGCCCCGACTCCCCCAGCCCTGCCCGTCCCCAGGGGCCCTCGATTTCTCCCTATAATGTCACCCCCCCTCCCCCATCCACCCCGTTCCCTCCCTGCCCAGCGTCCCCCGCCCCCCCTCGTCCCCAACCCCATCATTCCGCCCTCCGTCCATTCCCCGCACACCCCCCCTCCAGACCCCCGCCTCACGCCCTTCTCCGCTCCCCCGCCCCCCCACTCCCTTACCCCCCCACATCCCCGCTCCTCACTCATCTTCTCGCCCCCGCCCCCCCCGCCCCGCCCCCCTCCCACCGCCCCCCTCCCCCCTTTCTCCACTCATCTTCCCCTCCCGGTACACGCCCATGTCTCCCCACCCCCACCCCCGTGCTCCCTGCGGCCCCTGTCCCCTTCCCCCCCCCCTCCCCCACCCCACCTCCCCCGCTACCACCCCCCACCCTCTAACACCTTAGACCATACATAGCAAAACACCAATGCCTCCTCTGGTAGAGACTTCACACCGCAAAATAGGAAAAAAAATCTAAGCTGTCTGGCTAATGTCCCAGTAGTTACTGCAGTGTTATGTGGGTAAACCACAAGGGACCACTTCTTCTTAAATGTAAGAAGCCATACCTTGTTCCAACACTCCACACATATTGCATTCCAGAATAAGAAAATTTTTGCAGCCAGGTTGAAAATTTCAGAAAATTGAAGGATACTCCCATAATCCTGTGGTATAGTGGATACAAGCATGGAAGCCACGGGACTCCTGTCCAAACATCAAGACTGCTCTCTTGGCTGTGTATGTAAAGTTGCAGCTAAGATAATCCATCACAGGGAAGCACTTCATTAGCTCCTCAAATCATATAGTCACCTTCAAGCTATTGTAGAAGGCAGTCCAAGCCTATATCAAGTGAAGTAAGCTGTGCTCAGCAATGGTGACCACTATTGACAAAAGACTGGAATCCGCACACTGATCTTAACTCAGGGGTAAACAACTATGGAATTCTGGTCATCGCTAAGGTCCCACAACTGACAGAGTTCAAAACACTACCTTTGGGAATTCTAACACAATTCCTGCTGACACCACAGAGTGAACAATTCCTCCCCAGCATCGAGGGAAGCCTTGTATCTGTTAATTCTCCTACACTTGAACATCCTCTTGCTTCAGCCACTGCCAGTCCACTTGACATGCAACATACCACCTCTGATCCTACACCTGTCAGCACACCTGCCGACACATTCCAGAATCTGGTAGCATTGCTTCATCAGTAAGTTCTGACCCAGAACTTGGCGCAGTTAATGATAAGGAACTATCACGCACCTGATCACCTACTGCGGCAAAGTACGCACCAGGGACACATCTGTCAGAACTGTAGAGACGGGGCAGAGGACTTGGAAGAGGACGTTGAGGATTAAGACCATCTAACAGCCGTCTCACCCTCCACTAACTTCAGTTCCAGCGGCAGAACTGAGGACAAGTCCCTGCAAAACACAGGAGTGCAACAAATCGGGCTGAGTCCGGCCCCGGCCGCAGACACCTAGGCTGTGCTCCGCTGTCACTGGAAGGGGCACACTGCCAACAACTGCCTGCAAGATACAGGTGTAATTACTGCTACAAGAAAGGACATAAGGAGGACATTGTCGGAAGAAAAGGATCTTGACAGACAGGGCCACCTGTTTTTGAGACCTGTTCTCAGAACAAACCAGCAGGATTTCTCAGAATTGGTGACACTCTCACACGTCACCCACCAAGCTACTCCTACCCAGCCCACAAGGTGGGATTGTGCCTTATACCAAGACCACAGACCTACATCCTTGCCAGCTTGCCCAACACTCTACTAAGAAACAGTATTCAACACATCTATTCAAAACAGGGAGTTTACCAGAGGTATGAATACAGCACCATTGTAGTCCCCAATTTTTAAAAAGGAGACAGGCATGAAGCACTAAACTACAGATAAGTGTCACTGAATGTATAGTATGCAAGGTTATTGAGATTATCAGAAGAGTGGAGAACACCAAGAAAGGAATGAGCCTCAATCAACAACGCCAACATGGTTTCAGATGGGACAAAAAAAAAATCCAGTGTCACAAACCTACTGGAGTTCTATTACAGGTAGACGCATTAACACAAGAAAGAGAGGGGTGGGTACAGCATATCTTGGACTGTAAGAAGGTGTTCGACTAGTTCCACACAAAGATTAGTGCAAAAACTGGAGGACCAAGCCAGGGATATCAGGGAAGGCACTACAATGATCAGGGAATACCTGTCAGGAAGACACATCGACATGGTTACGTGGTGAGGGTGTCAGAGTGGCACTTGTGAACGAGTGGGGTTCCACAGGGGGTCAGTCCTAGAACTTGTGCTGTTTCCTGATATCTGTGGAACGATAGGACGGAATGATTAGACTTTCCAAATGTAACTTATTTGCAGATGATGTGAAGTTGATGAGAAGAATTCAGTCGGTACGAGGCCAGTCAGAACATAAAGGGATCTGGAGAGGCTGCAGGCCCTGGTCCAGCAATTGGCTCTTAGATTCGACCACACCAAAACGGTAAAGTCATGAAGATTGAAGGAAGGGCACAGAAGACCGCAGAGGAGTACAGTCTATGGGGCCACATGCTACAAACCCCTCACTCAAGGATAAAGATCTTGGGGTGAGATAACACCAGGCACATCTCCTGAGGTGCACGTCCCTGTCGTGGGGTGTTCGAAAGAGATAACGAGGTGAAGATAAACACACTTTTGGATGGTAACAATAATTGCAGAATGTGAGAAAGGGGGGAGCCCACCCTGCTGTTTGCCTGGTAGACCTATTGCGCGGACTGAGAGCGAGGTAGTGAATCCCACGCACTCATGCAGCATCCCATGATGTCATACAAACAGTCACTAGGCCCCAGGCCAAAGGGGTCGTGGATGTAAAACAATATGGATGGTACTAGATGATACACAGATAAGCTATACAACACATGTAGGGGATCCATCAACTATACTGACAGCTCGGCATGTTACTTATGTCGTCTCGACATACTATACTACCTATAGACGAACAGGCAGGTTCTCTGGGCATATTCAAAACCATAATAAAGACATATGGTATCTTAGAACTAATGGATGGTACATAATGGAGAAACATAATGGGTTTTTAACGTAATGAGTTTTAACGTAATGTGTTTTAACATTGAATGCAATACAATTATAAGAACAAATCATGGTATAATATAGATGGAATTGATCGATCGATCTATATTTATGCACTCTACAGATTCTGAGGAAGAATAATTATATATACAAGGTTAAAGTAATTAACACAAAGGCAAATCATTACTGTTAAATTTGTCATTACTGTTTAAATTCTCATTACTGTTAAATTCTCATAATTTGGAGGAACATGAACACGAAAAAAAAAATTTTTTGAAAGCTGATCCATCTGATAACAGAACACACAGTTGAAACTTCGACATCTTGGACATCTAATTATACAACTGTGTACATTGTAAACCCTACTCTGCGATGGTAAGATTTACATATGCAGAATGGTATCATCTTTGGGACGATCGAGAATTCTTCTGCAATGGTTAACACATTCCTTGACTGATGACGATCTGAACGTATCTACGAAAAATACTTGTGGGTTTCTCATTACTTGTCGAGTACGCAAAGAATAACGAACTATCGGTTGCTTATCTTGCCTGAGTATTAGAGTTAGGAAGGGTACAGAGTCAAGAGGATTGTCACGACTGTTTACATTAGTCGGGTAGCATTAATCATCCAACAACGCATACTAATTTCATATGATCTAAATGCATTTCTTTTGTACTGACCAGTACAATTTCTCAAAGACACTTATATTTATTGCCCAATGAAAAATGTTTCAACTACTCGGAAAGGCCAACAAACTTTTGATCGAGCAGGCATTGCGGATGTTTTGTTGAAATTAGTCTCATTACTCCCGAACCGACTCTTAACTTTTGACAGCTTAGCACGGCTATTTAGTTAATCTAGTAAGTATTCTGCTGTTGATTATGAAGTGTTCATGGATTCTTCTAAAACACTTTGGAGCTATGCTTGGGTACGAGTTTGCCTATGAAATCATCAGGATTATAATTAGGTTTTGGAGTGGAATATAACAACACCCATAAGGAAAACGCTTGTCTACACTGTACGTGCATAAGTGTGGAGTGTCCACCTATGGAGCATTATAAGCATAATTTATGCACATTGAACATCTGGTATAACTTCATCCAAGTTACACTATTGGAGTGATAGTTGGCCTCTCAAGACACAAGTACTTACTTATTGGTTCGTTACTGCTAACCCATTGCTGCCAGGATGAATGAGGAACAATGGTGTGATTTAGAGATCTTGTACAAGTACACAAAATTTTCAAGAATCTCGACATTACAAATTCACCTCCATATCTGTTACTAAGACTTAGGGTGGGTATGCCGCAGATAATTGCGTTTCTGTAAACGCTTTAGGCTACTGTCTCGGCAGTCTTATTTGCAATAGGAACTAACTCACAAATATCTGGTGAATGTTTCTAACCATAACACACATATGTTTTGTTTGCCCTTGGAGGGAACATTTAAAAAATTGGTTATCAAATCTAGCGCAACTCTTTTCCCGCGGTCCGCAAGTGGTTGATACACCTGGATTGATTAGGACCATTGACATTGCCTTTATGCTGCAAACAGACAGTACATTTCTTAACATACTCAGAAATTCCATTGCCATTATCGTGGCCAAAAGTAATTTCAATTCTGGCTTGTTTTCACAGAACGATCCATACCAGGATGTGCAACACCTGGTGCATCGTGAACTAGCGTAGAGCCTACATTCACTAGTGAACTGTGGAATTACTAACTGGGGGTATACTCTTCTTCTTGGAGTACTCAACTCGGCTGTTTGATACAGTAATTCTTGGCTTCATTACAAAGTCACTAAAGGTTGCTGAGGCTTCACAAATCAGAATAAGATCTTCAATGGAGCAGAATCCAAATCTCTAAACACCAGACCACATGGGATCTGTCCTTTGGCATCTTTACATCATTGGCATAAATGGAGGGCTGCGTTACTATTACTAACAATGTTGCAATAAAGCATCTGCAACTACATTTTGATCTTGCCCAGTAAAAATGTTTCAAAAGTGGGGTTGAACTCTTTGATATTCAAGGTCGCATCTGGCTAACCTTCCAGTAGGTTGTTTTTATTCTGGAATAAAGGTAACAGTGGTGCATGGTCTGTCCAAGACATGACAGGGTACTGGTAAATAATGTCTCAGAAGTGCATTAAAAGACCCATACTATTGCTAAGCTCTTGCATCCGTTACTGTATAGATTATGTTCAGCCGTTACGGAGCCCACTAGCAAATGCAACTGTGTTGTACTTAGCCATCATCTTCTGAGCTAGTAAATGGCACCTATGCCAATTGAACTAGCATCAGTTGTCAGATAGAAGGCTTGAGAAAAATCTGGGAATTTCAAAATGGGAGCGACGTTAGCTTTTTCCTTTAGTGTTAGGAATGCTCCTTTCTTGACGGAAAGCCCAAAAAGAAAGGAACATTTTTCTTAAGCAATTCATTAGAGGACTGCTATTGAAGAAAAATTAGCAATGAAATATCATAGAAACCTGCTAGACCCCAAGGATCTTACAGCATCCAGCAGTTTTTGGAGATGGAAAATTTAGTACTGCCATTACTTTACTTGGATCATTATAACCCCCTCTAGGAGTGACTACGTGACAAGAAACTTAAATTTTTTATCAGAAAAAATGACATTTGGACAGTTTGATCTTAAAGATGGCTTTTCAAGCTTACTAAGTGGGTATATCAAGTCCTTTTCAGATGTGGTATCCACGCTTTGGACATGACGATTACGCCTCTAAGATATTAAAGATATTGGTCCAATAGTCTTGAGAACGTGATAGGGAGGATCATAATCCAAAGGCCATTCTAAGGAGTGATAATGACCTGAGGGAGTGAGAATGCAGCTAACTCTTGGCTGTCCTCGTGGGGGAAGAGGGAATTTCCAAAACCCTTGGTAACAATCCAGGGTCGAGAAGACTTTGTTTATCTCCCGAGATGTTACGTGAAAAGATCACCAAGTACAGAAGTGGAAGTGATCTGGAATAGTTTTTCGCATTTAACTTCCTAAAGTACAATCACCGGCGCCAATACCGTACTTCTTTGATTGATCAATTCTTCTGCGCAGCACTTGGGAATTAGGCATTCTGTACGCAGGTATATAGATAGACTAGTACCAGTTCAAGTGGAAAACAATTGACAATAAGTTCGTTATACCCATCTTCCTCACCTGTTGGCTATGGCTTTACGACGTTTGTTCAACAGTCACAAACGCATTACTTCGTCTGGGAAGTCATGGGAGCAAGTCATTCTCCTCAACTGGTGGAATGGATTGATCAAGTGGAGGGGAGTGAAGTCTCCCCTTTGAAATAGCACCGACCCACTGGTCAGGTGGCAAGTCATCCCTGTATGTTGAAACAGGGTAAGGATAATGAGCTAGGTCACCAGATTAGTATTGTGCTTTGAGACGAAAAAAAGACACTGTGTGACCAGAAGTGGTTAGCAATGATTAAGTGGATCTACTTGTCTCTTAAAACGGTGTAAGGGATGGTTCAACAAATAAACCCTTTACATTGCAGGAATCACAGTCCAACTAGGACGTATTCAACCATCTGGAACACTAGGGACAGACAACAGGACAACTCTAGTGAGAGTCCACTAGCCGCAACCAGAGATCTCTTCAGCAACGGCATTGACATCAACAAGAGATTGCATAACTATTTTCAAGTAATCTTTTTCCGACAAGGCGCCCCCCTGGGGAGAAAAATTTACTTTGACTATCATCTTTTGCAGGGATAGGCTGAGCACTTAAGGCATCTGAGCTCCTCGGACATTGGGGCAATAACTATCTTGCATGTCTGAAGGTGGGGGGACCACAAGGGGAGTGATGGGTTACAGTCCTGACCACTTGGGTACGCTACGGAAAATGCCTGGCTTGAAAGGATTTAAATTTTTAAATCGACTTTTGGGGCAGTATGCAGATCCTGACCCAAGCGGTAACCCCAAAATGGAACGACAAGTCGTAAATTTGGGCATGCCATCGGATGGGTCAAGAAAAAAATTACTAAGTCTTCATAGAAGTAACTCCCGAGAAGTTCCCAGGGAAAGTAATTGGTCGAAAACAGGAAAAAAAGCAGGTAAAGTCTCTACCTTGGATAAAAAGGTGGGAAAAGTCGACCTCAGACACCAAAAGGGGAACCAGCTCTCCACTAAGGGAGGTTACAGTGCTTTTCTACGAGGAGGACACTCGAAACTGCTTACTTTAAACAAACTAGCCCTGATATATTAACTGCGCACCAGAGTTCAAAACACATGAATGGGCGATTAGAATAATGCTTGCACTAGAGGACCTATCGTTTTTTTTTGGGGAGTTATGTGCAAAACAGAAGGTGGGCTGTATGGAGAAGGCATTTTCCCACTTCATCCCAAATTCATCGGTCAGAGACGGGAAGAACACAACGGGGGGATTGTATTCTCAAGACTTTAGGGCTTCAAAGGAGTTGTAAACAGGGATGGGTACCATTATCACCTACTGTAACGACTGGACGAGTAGACGGGGCCTCGTTCCCCCCGAATTGGAAAATGGGGCTGGTTCGTTATTTGAGAACCCCGCCCTTTTTCCTCTCCGGTTTGCGGTTGGAAGGGCCCCACAAAGGATCTGGGAATCTGGAGGTTATAGAGAGCATTGCACTCGGATTTTCTGGCCAGAATTCTGTGATAAGTACGAAAGGCAAATCGGCGGGTACCCATCAGTATTTCGATGCCGCATAGATCGACTTTTGGCCCCAATTTGCTGCGATATGTCCCCCGGTAACCACAAAATTTTTTTCAAGTTCTTTTGGGTATGGGTTTCTGACATACTATAAGTGCTAGGGAATGATGACTCTTACACTACTTTTTTGATGACGGTCGCGTGATTTAGATCAGGATTTTTGGTTTTACACAAAAAAGAGGAGGTACGGGATTTGAAAAGTGTTGTTTGGCCCTTCGATAGGGGAAGGTTTCCCCCCGGGGGCACAAAATCACCACATGGTAATGGGCTGAAGCGGGCCCTTGGGGTTAGTGGGTGGAATTATACACATACATTGACGTTGGGGGGCATTAACTGTTTAATAACCCCCAAAAGCTGCAAAATTTTCAAAACCCTCAAGAATGGTTTATCATTGTCTTTAAAGGTACTTGGAACTTTGCCTGCCTTAAACAAAAGAGGTCATGAGTTATTAAAGAAGAGCAAACTCATCAAGGATTCCCCTTGGGCTCGGGCTGTACACCTAATTCCTTTTAAAAACAAAAAAGGACAGTTTCCGCACTGGGTTTAAGATAGTTACGGATTAAAGCTCATAATCTTTGCCACTTGTTTTGATCCTGAAAGCCTGCATGGGCAAATTGAAGACAGCGAGGCAGCTTTGGGGTTAAAGACTAAACTCTCCTTTCCAACTAATTTAAAAACTCTCGATGGGGGACCATTATGAGGCATTTTCCTACACAAACAGGGTAAACCACGTTCCAGGTTGTCTGGATTCCCATTGAACAATGCATAGCATCATAAGGGCCGAAAAAAAATTGCGAAGGCTGAATTGATTGTCAATTCTTTGATAAAAGAATTACTCGTTTTGGGACGATGCATTAATGGGGGGACTAGCAGAATGGCTGAGCCCTCGAGAAGTTTGAGACTGTTTGAAAAATGTGAAACAAGAATTTAAAGAAACAAAAAAAAATGTAATTGAGGAAAAACACAAAACACAATAAACTTAAATGGGAAAGAAATTTCTTTAAATATCCGCATAAGTAAAAAAAATTGACAAGTTTACACTGTAACAAGGAAAAAAACTCAAAAGAAAATACTCAAATGAATAACAACACTTTGAAAATTTTAAAAGAAATTACTTTTTCAAATTAAATTTTTCTCAAATTTACTTTAAAATTTTAATTAATGGGACAGTAGTTGTCTTTATCTCAATTCAAAAAGGAAAATTTAACAATAAAAAAGATAAATCAAAACAAAAATGTTAAAATGGAATCAAAAAGCTTTGGGAAAATTAAAACAAAAAGGGAAAGCAAATTTTAAATAAAAAGATTAAGTGACACACGGGAAACAAAATAATACACAGAAAAGAGCATAGAAACGCACTGAAAATAAAAATGTTGCAATATTGCAAATAAAAATTTCTAATCAAAAGTACTGCACAACACACAATAAAATTTCTGCAAGAAAAAATTTAATGGCAAACAATGTTTACCCCAAGAATTATTGTAAAATGAGTCAATGTTGCAATAATAACAAAAAAATTCCCAAAAGAAAATAAAGACAATATTTACAAAAAAAAAAAATATATCATCAGGAATGAAACTGCCCCTGAACACTTTAACTTTAATTTTGCGTTAAAAACATTACTGAACAAGCAAAGAATGATTTACTTTATAAGAGTTAAAAAAAATTGCACTAAGAGTGAATTTGTTCAATGAAATTAAAAATAATAGATGCAAAAACACAGAACAAAAAGATTTGAAACACTTACAGTGATGCAGTAAAAAACACAACAATATATATAAAATACTAGAATTTTTTTGGCAATGAAACTTGAGATATGAAAAATTTGTAAAAAATTTTGTCTTACTTCAAAAAAATAATGGCACTATTGTCTGTGGAGATAAGACAAATTAGACACTGGCTAAATGAAAAGAAGTTAAAACAAGTATGTTGAAAACACAGAAGAAACAAATAGCAAATGAATGAAAACAAAAAACAGCAAGAATACCACAATGCTGGGAGAAAAAAAATAACTGAGACAACACTGAGTTGTGATGCAAAATATAAGGTAACAAGTTACTGAATTACTTCACTGTATAAATTACTAGACAAGGAACACAACTGTGAAACAAGATAATTGTGAAGTGTAAACACAAGTTTTATACTGCTTTATAATGTTGCAAACAACAAGGAAAAAAAATTAAAGTACTTACTTCAAGTATTTATAAAAAAACATGAACACAACACAACAGACATAAAAATAAAGCACGAAAATTAACACCGAAGAAAGAAGAGAAAAAAAAAAATTGCAAACAGTATAAAAATGAACCCGTGATCAAGAATCCCCTGAAAAGTCACTAAGAATCAGTTTAAGAAAATTGTCTCAACACTCGCAAATGTCTCTATGAAAAATATTATCATTAACACTGTAGCGACGTTGAGAATGAAGTGGATGGTGGAGGAAGGTGGAGGATTCCTGGCTGGCTGCGTTCCCACTCCACACGTGATGCCTTGAGAGGGAAAAGTTCAACAATAGGAGTAGCAAGCGAGTATATGGTAACGATAGTTTGATTCCCGGCTGCTTGTTAATGTAGGGTCAGTCTAGCTCCTGCTATCCCCTCCCTCCCTTTCTCCCCACCCGGAAAGGTGACGTGTGGGGCTCCGGCCCAAACAGTAATCACTCGACTCACAGATCCCAGCACAACTGTAAGTAAAAGCCTCTCTCCTATTTTAGTGATATTGGTTGAAAGCTTCACTTTTGACCCAAAAATAAACTTGGTCCTTTCAGTTTTAAGCTTTCCCCCTGAAAACTTTTAGATAATCATGGGAGTGATTTTTTAAGCAGTGGGGGGAACCTTCTCTTTTCCCCGAGAAATGTTGAAGGAGACGGCTTAGG
>NW_026464905.1:0-11085 GCF_026875155.1 Cherax quadricarinatus
GACGGGGGTTTATATTGAAAACCGGGGTACCTTCCCATCACTGTGTACAGGGGGGTGATATTAAACAAACCTTCCTGGGTCCTGAGTACAGGGGCTGGGAATTTAATAAGGGAACCTTCCGGATCCCCTGTAGACAGGGGAAGGTTTTCAAAAATAGGATACCTTCCCCGGTCACTGTAACGGGGACTGGGTGATTTAATAAGGGATACCTTCCCCGGTCACTGTAGTACGGGACTGGGATTTGAATCGGGATCCCTTCCCGGGCACTGATAAGGGGGCTGGTGATATTTAAAAAGGGGTACCTTCCGGATCATGTATACAGGGAGGTGATATTGAAAAAGGGTACCCTTTCCCCGGATCCGTAGTACAGGGACTGTGAAATTTTTAATAAGGGGAACCCTTTCCCGGATCACTGAGTAAGGGGGCTGGGGATTTGAATACAGGGATCCTTCCCGGGGCACTGTGTAAGGGGACTGTTTTATTTAAAAAGGGATACCTTCCCGTCACTGTAGTACAGGGGACTGGTGATATTTAATACGGGATACCTTTCCCCGGGCACTGTAGTCGGGACTGTGATAGAATACGGGGTACCCTTTCCCGGATCACTTAACGGGGATGGTGTTTGATACAGGGATACCTTCCTCGGATACTTGTTACAGGGAAAATTTTATATTGTACAGGGATACCCTTCCCGGGTAACGTTACAGGGGACTGTGAATTGAATACGGGATACCTTCCCCGGAAAACGTAGACAGGGGATGTGATATTGAATCAGGGATACCTTCCTCGGTCACTGAGTCAGGGGGGCGGGGTTATTGAATACAGGGATCCTTCCTCGGATCACGATCAGGGGGCGGTGAAATTTAATCAGGGGAAACCCTTCCCGATCACTGTGTACAGGGGCGGGGGAATTTAAACAAGGAACCCCTTTCCCCGGGTCACTGTAGTACGGGCTGGTGTATTGAATAAGGGGTCCTTCCCGGGTCACTGAGTACAGGGGGCGGGAATGAATACGGGGTTTCCTTCCCCGGGTCACTTAGTACGGGGGCGGTGTATTAATCAGGGTACCCTTCCTGGATCACTGAGTCAGGGGATGGTGTATTTAATACAGGATACCTTCCTCGGGTCCTGTATCGGGGACGGTTTAAAGAATACAGGGGGACCTTCCTCGGATCCCGTAGACAGGGCTTGGTAAAATTGAAAACAGGGAACCTTCCTCGGATCCGTTAAGGGGATGGGGGATATTGAATACGGGGCCTTCCCGGGTCATGTTACAGGGGCTGGGATATGAATACGGGATACCCCCGGATCCTTTTTTCAGGGGGACTGGGGATAATTTAATACAGGGGGAAAATTTCCTCGGACATGTTTACAGGGATGGTGTATTTTAATGGGATACCTTTCCCCGGATCACTGTAGTAAGGGGACGGTGATATTTAAAAAGGGGTACCTTCCCGGTCACGGTACAGGGGCCTGGTATTAAAAAAGGATACCCCCCCGGTCACTGGTACGGGGGACTGGTTTTATTGAATACAGGATACCCCCCGATCACTTTGTACAGGGGGCGGTGAAAATTTAATCCCCGGGTACCTTCCTCGATCATTTTAAAGGGGGTGTGTATTTAAACAGGGTACCCTTTCCCCGATCATGTTTAAGGGGGCTGGTATTTTTGAAACAGGAACTTCCCCGGACACTGAGTCAGGGGACTGGTGATATTGTTTCAGGGGTACCTTCCCCCGGATCCTGTGTAAGGGGACTGGTGAATTTAATACAGGGATACCTTCCTCGGATCACTGTATACGGACGGTGATATTGAAAACGGGGTACTTCCCTCGTCACTGTGTACAGGGATGTGAAAATTTAATACGGGATACCTCCCGGATCACTGTAAAGGGGGTGGTGATATTTAATACAGGGTACCTTCCCGGATCACTGTGGACAGGGGGGGGATATTTAATCAGGGCCTTCCCCGGGCACGTAGTACGGGGGCTGGGGATATTTAATACGGGTACCTTCCCGGTCCCCTGTGTAAAAAGGGGACTGGGATATTGAATACAGGGGAAACCCTTCCCCGATACTGTATAAAGGGGGTGGGGGATATTGAAAACAGGGGTACCTTCCTCAAACACGTAGCAGGGGGCTGGGGAAATTTTAAAAAGGGGTACCTTCCGGGTCATGTAGACGGGGACTGTGATATTGGGTACAGGGGAAAAACCCTTTTCGAAACACTGTATACGGGGGCTGGTGATATTGAATACGGGGGTCCTTCCCGAAACACGTATACAGGGGAAAGGGGATATTGAAAACAGGGATAAACCCTTTCCTCGATCACTTTATACAGGGACGGTAATTGAATACAGGATACCTTCCTCGGATCACTGTAGTACAGGGACTGGTGATATTGAATACAGGGGTACCTTCCTCGGGGTCACGTAGTACAGGGACTGGTGATATTGAATAAGGGGTAACCTTCCTCGGATCACTGTAGTACAGGGGACGGTGAAATAAACAGGGATACCTTCCTCGGATCACTGTATACAGGGGACTGGTGATATTGAATAAGGGATACCTCCTCGGTTTACTGTGTACGGGGACTGGTGATATTGAATAAGGGGTACCTTCCTCGGTCCGTATACAGGGCTGGTGATTGAATAAGGGGACCTTCCGCGGATCATGTATACAGGACGGTGTATTGAATACAGGGATACCTTCCTCGGATCACTGTAGTACAGGGGACTGGTGATATTGAATAAGGAACCTTCCTCGGATCACTGTATAAAAGGGACGTGAAATTGAATACAGGGATAACCTTCCTCGGATCACTGTAGTACAGGGGACGGGGGAATTGAATACAGGGATACCTTCCTCGGATCACTGTAGTAAAAGGGGGCTGGTGATATTGAATACGGGATACCTTCCTCGATCACTGTAGTACAGGGGGCTGGTGATATTGAATACCCGGGATACCTTCCTCGGATCACTGTAGTACAGGGGAAATGGTGATATGAATACAGGGATAAACCCTTCCTCGGATAACTGTAGTACCGGGGACTTTGGTGATATTTAATACAGGGATACCTTCCTCGGATCACTGTAGTACAGGGACTGGTGATATTGAATACAGGATACCTTCCTCGATCACTGTAGTACAGGGGACTGGTGATAATTTAATACAGGGGTACCTTCCTCGATCACTGTAGTACAGGGGCTGGTGATATTGAATACAGGGATACCTTCCTCGGGTCACGTAGTACAGGGGGCTGGTGATATTGAATACAGGAAACCTTCCTCGGATCACTGTAGTACAGGGACTGGTGATATTGAATACAGGGATACCTTCCTCGGATCACTGTAGTACAGGGGACTGGTGATATTGAATACAGGGATACCTTCCTCGGATCACTGTAGTACAGGGGACTGGTGATATTGAATACAGGGATACCTTCCTCGGATCACTGTAGTACTGGGGACTGGTGATATTGAATACAAGGATACCTTCCTCGAATCACTGTAGTACAGGGGACTGGTGATATTGAATACAGGGATACCTTCCTCGGATCACTGTAGTCCAGGGGACTGGTGATATTGAATACAGGGATACCTTCATCGGATCACTGTAGTCCAGGGGACTGGTGATATTGAATACAGGGATACCTTCCTCGGTTCACTGTAGTACAGGGGACTAGTGATATTGGATACAGGGATATCTTCATCGGATCACTGTAGTCCAGGGGACTGGTGATATTGAATACAGGGATACCTTCCTCGGATCACTGTAGTACAGGGACTGGTGATATTGAATACAGGGATACCTTCATCGGATCACTGTAGTACAGGGGACTGGTGATATTGAATACAGGGATACCTTCATCGGATCACTGTAGTCCAGGGGACTGGTGATATTGAATACAGGGATACCTTCCTCGGTTCACTGTAGTACAGGGACTGGTGATATTGAATACAGGGATACCTTCCTCGGATCACTGTAGTACAGGGACTGGTGATATTGAATACAGGGATACCTTCCTCGGATCACTGTAGTACAGGGGACTGGTGATATTGAATACAGGGATACCTTCCTCGGATCACTGTAGTCCAGGGGACTGGTGATATTGAATACAGGGATACCTTCCTCGGTTCACTGTAGTACAGGGGACTGGTGATATTGAATACAGGGATACCTTCCTCGGATCACTGTAGTACAGGGGACTGGTGATATTGAATACAGGGATACCTTCCTCGGATCACTGTAGTACAGGGGACTGGTGATATTGAATACAGGGATACCTCCTTGAATCAGACAACTCTCGAGTTAAAAAAAAATAGGTCGTAATACGTCTAAGTTAACTTATTTGTGGTTAAATACGTTCTATAGTAGGTTTGTGTTCACGAACCTTACCTAGCTCAGTTGAACCTGGCTAAAAGAATGAGGACTTTACCCAGTTGAACCTGGTTTAAAGAATGAGAACCTTACCCAACCCAGTCGAACCTGGATTACAGATTAAGGACTTCACCCAGTTGAACCTGGCTTAAATAATGAGGACGTTACCTAAACCCAATTGAACCTGGCTTAAAGAATGAGTACCTTATCTAACCCAGTTGAACCTGACTTAAAGAATGAGGGCCTTGCCTAACCCAGTTGAACCTGGCTTAAAGAATGAGGACCTTACCTAACCCAGTTGAACCTGGCTTAAAGAATGAGAACCTTACCTAACCCAGTTGAACCTGGCTTAAAGAATGAGGACCTTACCTAAGCCAGTTGAACCTGGCTTAAAGAATCAGTAACTTACCTAACTCAGTTGAACCTGGCTTAAAGAATGAGGACCTTACCTAACTCAGTCGAACCTGGCTTAAAGAATGAGGACCTTATCTAACCCAGTTGAACCTGGCTTAAAGAATGAGAACCTTACCTAACACAGTTGAACCTGGCTTAAAGAATGAGTACCTTACCTTACTCAGTTGAACTTTGCTTAAAGAATGAGGACCTTTTCTAACTCAGTTGAACCTGGCTTAAAGAATGGGGACCTTACCTAACCCAGTTGAACCTGACTTAAAGAATGAGAACCTTACCTAACCCAGTTGAACCTGACTTAAAGAATGAGAACCTTACCTAAGCCAGTTGAAATTGAGTTACAGAATGAGTACTTTTCCAAGTTGAACCTGGATTAAAGAATGAGGACCTTACTTAACCCAGTTGAACCTGGGTTACAGAATGAGTACTTTTCCAATTTGAATCTGGCTTAAAGAATGAGAACCTTATCTAACCCAGGTGAACCTGGGTTACAGAAAGAGGACTTTACCCAGTTGAACCTGGTTTAAAGAATGAGAACCTTACCCAACCCAGTCGAACCTGGGTTACAGAATGAGTACTTTTCCAATTTGAATCTGGCTTAAAGAATGAGAACCTTATCTAACCCAGGTGAATCTGGGTTACAGAATGAGGACTTTACCCAGTTGAACCTGGTTTAAAGAATGAGAACTTTACCCAACCCAGTCGAACCTGGGTTACAGAATAAGGACTTTACCCAGTTGAACCTGGCTTAAAGAGTGAGGACGTTACGTAAACCCAGTTGAACGTGGCTTAAAGAATGAGAACCTTATCTAACATAGTACAACCTGGCTTAAAGAATGAGAACCTTACCTAAGCCAGTTGAAATTGAGTAACAGAATGAGTGCTTTTCCAAGTTGAACCTGAATTAAAGAATGAGGACCTTACTTAACCCAGTTGAACCTGGCTTAAAGAATGAGGACGTTAACTAAACCCAGTTGAACTTGGCTTAAAGAATGAGAACCTTATCTAACCCAGGTGAACCTGGGTTACAGAATGAGGACTTTACCCAGTTGAACCTGGTTTAAAGAATGAGAACCTTACCCAACCCAGTCGAACCTGGGTTACAGAATAAGGACTTCACCCAGTTGAACCTGGCTTAAAGAATGAGGACGTTACCTAAACCCAGTTGAACCTGGCTTAAAGAATGAGGACCTTACCTAACCCAGTTGAACCTGGCTTAAAGAATGAGGACCTTACGTAAGCCAGTTGAACCTGGCTTAAAGAATGAGGACCTTACCTAACTCAGTCGAACCTGGTTTAAAGAATGAGGACCTTACCTAACCCAGTTGAACCTGGCTTAAAGAATGAGAACCTTACCTAACCCAGTTGAAGCTGGCTTAAAGAATGAGGACCTTACCTAACCCAGTTGAAGCTGGCTTAAAGAATGAGGACCTTACCTAACACAGTTGAACCTGGCTTAAAGAATGAGGACCTTACCTTACTCAGTTGAATCTGGCTTAAAGAATGAGGACCTTTCCTAACTCTGTTGAACCTGGCTTAAAGAATGGGGACCTTACCTAACCCAGTTGAACCTGGCTTAAAGAATGAGAACCTTACCTAACCCAGTTGAACCTGGGTTACAGAATGAGAACCTTACCTAAGCCAGTTGAAATTGAGTTACAGAATGAGTACTTTTCCAAGTTGAACCTGGCTTAAAGAATGAGAACCTTATCTAACCCAGGTGAACCTGGGTTACAGAATGAGGACGTTACGTAAACCCAGTTGAACCTAGCTTAAAGAATGAGGACGTTACGTAAACCCAGTTGAACGTGGCTTAAAGAATGAGAACCTTATCTAACATAGTAGAAACCTGGCTTAAAGAATGAGGACCTTGATGAGAGTTAAGACACTTGTGCAACATCTGGTTATCTTTATTGTAGACGTTTCGCCATCCAGTGGCTTTATCAATACAGATTCTTGGACATAATTAGAAAACAGAAGAACTATATACAAAAGATGAGGTAATCAGTCCCTCAGCCTTGGAGGTGGTGTTTACAACACCGTGGTTGTAGAGATTCTGAAGCACAGGTAAGAGGACTGGCGCTTTTATAGGCGTCAGTGAATAGGGACGTGTAGCAGACGAGGGCATAGTCACTGGTAGGTGGGATTCCCCAGTGGAAGTAGGCCCTTCCCAAATTAATGGGTTAGTTGCAGAAGCCTTGAAGAAGGTCTTGTAGATGTCCTTTGAACCAAGATTCCATGATATTGCAGTGTCTGACAAGTTGTGCAAGACAGGTATACACTACCGACAAAATGAGAGTTAAGGCACATGTACAACATCTGGTTATCATCATGGAATCTTGGTTCAAAGTACATCTACAAGACCTTCTTCACGGCTTCTGCAACTAACCCATCAATTTGGTAGGACGTACTTCCACTGGGGAATCCCACCTACCAGTGACTATGCCATCGTCTGCTACACGTCCCTATTCACTGACACCTATATAAGCGCCAGTCCTCTTACCTGTGCTTCAGAATCTCTACAACCACGGTGCGGTGAACACCACATCCAAGGCTGAGGGACAGATTACCTCATCTTTTGTATATAGTTCTTCTGTTTTCTAATTATGTCAAAGAATCTGTATTGATAAAGCCACTGGATGGCGAAACGTCTACAATAAAGATAACCAGATGTTGCACAAGTGTCTTAACTCTCATCTTGTCGGTATTATATACCTGTCTTGCACAATGAGGACCTTACCTAACCCAATTAAACCTGGCTTAAAGAATGAGGGCCTTGTCTAACGTAGTTCAACCTGGCTTAAAGAATGAGGACATTACCTAACCCAGTAGAACCTGGCTTAAGGAATGAGGACCTAACTTAACCCAGTTGAGCCTGGCTTAAAGAATGAAGACCGTACCTAGCCCAGTTGAACCTGGGTTACAGAATGAGGACTTTACCCAGCTGAACCTGGCTTAAAGAATGAGGACCTTACCTAACCCAGTTAAACCTGTCTTAAAGAATGAGGGCCTTGTCTAACCTAGTTGAACCTGGCTTAAAGAATGAGGACATTACCTAACCCAGTTGAACCTGGCTTAAGGAATGAGAACCTTACTTAACCCAGTTGAGCCTGGCTTAAAGAATGAAGACCGTACCTAACCCAGTAGAACCTGGGTTACAGAATGAGGACTTTACCCAGCTGAACCTGGCTTAAAGAATGAGGACCTTACCTAACCCAGTTAAACCTGTCTTAAAGAATGAGGGCCTTGTCTAACCTAGTTGAACCTGGCTTAAAGAATGAGGACATTACCTAACCCAGTTGAACCTGGCTTAAGGAAAGAGGACCTTACTTAACCCAGTTGAACCTGGCTTAAAGAATGAGGACCTTACCTAACCCAGTTGAACCTAGCTTAAAGAATGAGAACCTTACCTAACCCAGTTGAACCTGGCTTAAAGAATGAGGACCTTACCTAACCCAGTTGAACCTGGCTTAAAGAATGAGGACCTTACCTACCCAGTTGAACCTGGCTTAAAGAATGAGGACCTTACTAACCCAGTTGAACCTGGCTTAAAGAATGAGGACCTTACCTAACCCAGTTGAACCTGGCTTAAAGAATGAGGACCTTACCTAACCCAGTTGAATCTGGCTTAAAGAATGAGAACCTTACATAACCCAGTTGAACCTGGCTTAAAGAATGAGAACCTTACCTAACCCAGTTGAACCTGGCTTAAAGAATGAGGACCTTACCTAACCCAGTTGAACCTGGCTTAAAGAATGAGAACCTTACCTAACCCAGTTGAACCTGGCTTAAAGCATGAGAACCTTACCTAACCCAGTTGAACCTGGCTTAAAGAATGAGGATCTTACCTAACCCAGTTGAACCTGGTTTAAAGAATGAGGACCTTCCCTAACCCAGTTGAACCTGGCTTAAAGAATGAGTGACCTTACCTAACCCATGAAAATGTTAAAAGAATGAGAAACCTTACCTAGACCCAGTTGAACCTGGCTTAAAAGATGAGGACCTTACCTAACCCAGTTGAACCTGGCATTAAAGAATGGAGGACCTTACCTAACCCAGTTGAACCTGGGCTTAAAGAATGAGGACCTTACCTAACCCAGTTGAACCTGGCTTAAAGAATGAGGGCCTTACCTAACCCAGTTGAACCTGGCTTAAAGAATGGGGGACCTTACCTAACCCAGTTTAACCTGGCATAAAGAATGAGGACCTTACCTTAACCCAGTTGAACCTGGCTTAAAGAAAGAGGACCTTACCTAACCGTTGAACCTGGCTTAAAAGAATGAGGACCTTACCTAAACCCATTGAACCTGGCTTAAAGCATGAGAACCTTATACCTAACCCATTGAAACCTGGCTTAAAGAATGAGGACCTTACCTAACCCATGGAAAAACCCGGCTTAAAGAATGAGGACCTTTCTTAACCCAGTTGAACCTTTGGGTTAAAGCATGAGAACCTTACCTAACCCCCGTGAACCTGGCTTAAAGAATGAGGACCTTACCCTAACCCCGTTAACCTGGCTTAAAGAAAAGAGGACCTTACCTAACCCAGTTAACCTGGTTAATGAATGAGGACCTTACCTAACCCAGTTAACCTGGCTTAAAAAATGAGGACCTTACCTAACCCATGAACCTGGGTTAAAGAATGAGGGCCTTACCTAACCCCCGTTGAACCTGGCTTAAAAAAATGAGGAAACCCTTTCCTAACGTTGAACCTTGGGTTAAAGAATGAGGACCTTTCCTAACCCAGTTGAAACCTGGCTTAAAGAATGAAGGACCTTACCTAACCCAGTTGAACCTGGCTTAAAGAATGAGGACCTTACCAAACCCAGTTTGAAACCTGGCTAAGGAATGAGGACCTTACCTAACCCAGTTGAACCTGGCTTAAAGAATGAGGACCTTACCTAACCCAGTTGAACCTGGCTTAAAGAATGAGGACCTTACCTAACCCAGTTGAACCTGGCTTAAAGAATGAGGACCTTACCTAACCCAGTTGAACCTGGCTTAAAGAATGAGGACCTTACCTAACCCAGTTAAACCTGGGTTAAAGAAAGACTTACCTAACCCCGTTGAACCCCGGCTTAAAGAATGAGGGACCTTACCTAACCCAGTTGAACCTGGGTTAAAGAATGAGGACCTACCTAACCCAGTTGAACCTGGCTTAAAGAATGAGGACCTTACCTAACCCCAATTTAACCGAACTAAAGATGAGGAAACCCCACCTAACCCAGTGAACCTGCTTAAAGAAAGAGGTCCTACCTAACCCGGGGAACCTGGCTTAAAGAATGAGGACCTTACCTAAGCCAGTTGAACCTGGCTTAAAGAATGAGGACCTTACCTAACCCAGTTGAACCTGACTTAAAGAAGGAGGACCTTACCTAACCCAGTTGAACCTGGCTTAAAGAATGAAGACCTTACCTAACCCAGTTGAACCTGTTTCTATATTGGAGTGTCTTAGTCAAACTTATGACCAACTTAACAAATATGAATCAATAGTTATATACGGAATCTCATGTTTACACTCAGGTGTAAATTAGAGGGAGTCAAAGATATCAATAGGTGTATTTTGCTTTGGATATATGCAAGATAAAGTGGTTTTAATGTGGTTAGCTACCGGTGTTGTGTGTTAGCTACCGGTGTTGTGTGTTAGCTACCGGTGTTGTGTGTTAGTTACCGGTGTTGCGTGTTAGCTACCAGTGGGGTGTGTTAGCTACCGGTGCTGTGTGATAGCTACCGGTGGGGTGTGTTAGCTACCGGTGTTGTGTGTTAGCTACCAGTGTTGCGTGTTAGCTACCGGTGGGATGTGAGAGCTACCGGTAAGGTGTGTTAGCTACCGGTGTTGTGTGTTAGCTACCAGTGTTGCGTGTTAGCTACCGGTGGGATGTGAGAGCTACCGGTAAGGTCTGTTAGCTACCGGTGTTGTGTGTTAGCTACAGGTGTTGTGTGTTAGCTACTGGTGGGGTGTGTTAGCTACCGGTGGGGTGTGCTAGCTACCCGTGTTGTGTGTTAGCTACCGGTGGTGTGTGTTAACTACCGGTGGTGTGTGTTAACTACCGGTGGTGTGTTAGCTACCGGTGGGATGTGAGAGCTACCGGTAAGGTGTGTTAGCTACCAGTGTTGTGTGTTAGCTACAGGTGTTGTGTGTTAGCTACTGGTGGGGTGTGTTAGCTACCAGTGGTGAGTGTAAGCTACCGGTGTTGTGTGTTAGCTACCGGTGGCGTGTGTTAACTACCGGCGGTGTGTTAGCACCGTGGTTGTGTTAGCTACCGGGGGGGGTTTCACCGGGGGGTGGTTTGC
>NW_026464906.1:0-14240 GCF_026875155.1 Cherax quadricarinatus
AAAGGTTCCCCAGGCCACAGAGAGGTCCCCAGGTCCCCAAAAAAGGTTCCCAAGCCCCTGAAAAGGTCCCTAGTCCCCTGAAAAGGTCCCAAGGCCCCAGAAAAAGTTTCCAGGCTCCAAAAAGGTCTTCAGGCCTCAGAAAAGGTTACCAAGGCCCAGAAAAGGTCCAAAGGCCCAGAAAATATTACCATGCCCTAGAAAAGGTCTCAACGCCCCAGAAAAGGTCCCCAGGCCACAGAGAAGGTCCCCATGTCCCAGAAAAGGTCACCAGGCGCCAGAAAATGTGCACAGGCCCCAGAAAACGTCCCCAGGCCCCAGAAAAGGCTCCCAGGACCTAAAAAAAAGGTCCCCAAGCCCCCAAAAGGTGCTTATGCCCCAGTAAAGGTCCCCAGGCCCCAGAAAACGTCCCCAGGCCCCAGAAAAGGTTCCCAGGCCCCAGAAAAGGCCCCCAGGCCCCAGAAAAGGTCCCCTGGCCTTAGAAAGTTTCTCTAAGCCACAGAAAAGGTCCCCAGGCACTTGAAAAGGCCCAGAGGCCCACGAAAAGATTCCCAGGCCCCAGAGAAGGTCCCCAGGCCCCCGAGAAGGTCCAAATTTCCCCGAAAAGTCCCCAGGCCCCTTAAAAGATCCCAAGATCACCGAAAAGGTCCCCAGGCCCTCGAAAATGTCCCCAGGCCCCTGAAAAAGTCTGCAGGCCCCCGAAAAGGTCTAAAGGCCCAGAAAAAGGTTCCCAGGTCTTAGAAAAGGTTCCCAGGCCCACTAAAAGGTCCCAAGGTCCCCAAAAAGGTCCCCAGGCATCCCAAAAAGGACCCCAGGCCCCCCTAAAAGTTCTGCAGACCCATGAAAAGGTCCCCAGGCCCCCAAAAAGGTCCCCAGGCACCAAAAAACATCCTCAGGCCCCAGAAAAGTTCCCCATGCCCCTGAAAAGGTCCCAAGGCCCCCGAAAAGTCCCAAGGTCCCCAAAAAGTTCCCAGCCCCGAAAAGTTCCCCAAGAAAACCCAAAAAGGTGCCGAGGTGCTAGAAAGGGTCATTAGATCCCCTAAAAGGTCCCCAAACCAACTAAAATATCCCCAGGGCCCCCGAAAAGGTTCTCAGGCCCCCAAAAAGATCCCAGGGCCCCAAAAAAGGGCCCCCTGCCCCGCAAAAGGTTCCCCAGTCCCCAAGATAGTTCCCAGGCCCCTGAAAAGATCCCCAGGCCTCCAGAAAGGCCCAAAGCTTTCCAAAAAGGTCCCCAGGCCCCAGAAGGTCCCCAGGCCCCCAAAAAGGTTCCCAAGCCCTGAAAAGGTCCCTAGACCCCTGAAAAGGTCCCAAGGCCCCAGAAAAAGGGTTTCCAGCCTCCAAAAAGGTCTTCAGGCCTCAGAAAAGGTTACCCAGGCCCCAGAAAAGGTCCCAAGGCCCCAGAAAATGTTACCATGCCCTAGAAAAGGTCTCAATGCCCCAGAAAAGGTTCCAGGCCACAGAGAAGGTCCCCAGGTCCCAGAAAAGGTCACCAGGTGCCAGAAAATGTGCACAGGCCCCAGAAAACGTCCCCAGGCCCCAGAAAAGGCTCCCAGGACCTAAAAAAAGGTCCCCAAGCCCCCAAAAAGGTGCTTATGCCCCAGTAAAGGTCCCCAGGCCCCAGAAAACGTCCCCAGGCCCCAGAAAAGGTTCCCAGGCCCCAGAAAAGGCCCCCAGGCCCCAGAAAAGGTCCCCTGGCCTTAGAAAGTTTCTCTAAGCCACAGAAAAGGTCTCCAGGCACTTGAAAAGGCCCAGAGGCCCACGAAAAGATTCCCAGGCCCCAGAGAAGGTCCCCAGGCCCCTGAGAAGGTCCAAATTTCCCCGAAAAGACCCCAGGCCCTATAAAAGATCCCAAGATCGCCAAAAAGGTCCCCAGGCCCTCGAAAATGTCCCCAAGCCCCTGAAAAAAGTCTGCAGACCCTGCAAAAGGTTTAAAGGCCCAGAAAAAGGTTCCCAGGTCTTAGAAAAGGTTCCCAGGGCCACTAAAAGGTCCCAAGGTCCCCAAAAAGGTCCCAAGGCATCCAAAAAAGGACCCCAGGCCCCAGAAAATGTTCCCAGGCCCCAGAAAAGGCCCACAGGCCCAGAAAAGGTCGCCTGGCTTTAGAAAGGGTCCCTAAGCCACAGAAAAGGTCCTCAGGCCCCAGAAAGTTCCCAGGTCCCCGAAAAGGTCACAAGGCCCCAGAAAATGTCCCAAGGCCCTCAATTCTGTCATTCATCTCCATATTGTTTCAGACAACGGAACAATGCTCTTCTCCAGACTGAGGGACTGACCACCTCAAAACTTTAAGGGTGATGGACTGATTACATCGTCTTCAAGTATCTTCTGCTTCTATCAACTTTTCTGTACTCGACTGAAGAAGCCTACTGTGTAGGCGAAACGTTTCATAATAAAGATACCTAACTGTTGCATATGTGTCTTACCTAACAACCTGTCGGTATTTTATACCATTTTAATGTTCAGTCTGTCAGACACTGCAACACAAGGGTATCTTGGTACAGACCTGCAATCAACTTCGACAACTTCCACTAGTGAGAGCGGCTGGATTTGAGAGGGACCTGCCCTTTCAACATCTGAGTTCTTACCTCTCCTAGTGGCCTACGTCTCATCTCTTGGCGCTATAAAAAGCTCAATTCTGTCACTTCATCTCCATATTGTTTCAGACAACGGAACAATGCTCTTCTCCAGACTGAGGGACTGACCACCTCAAAACTTTAAGGGTGATGGACTGATTACATCGTCTTCAAGTATCTTCTGCTTCTATCAACTTTTCTGTACTCGACTGAAGAAGCCTACTGTGTAGGCGAAACGTTTCATAATAAAGATACCTAACTGTTGCATATGTGTCTTACCTAACAGTCTGCTTGAACAACAAAAAAATGCTAAGCCCAAAGCAATGAAATATAAAGCGACTGCGAACAGAATCGGAACAAGGGTAATATAACGAACTAATAGGGCCAAAATTGCAGATCCTCCAAAAAAAGTTAAAAAAACCCCCATAATACTAAAATCTATTTTCACAAGGAAAAAAAGTGACTTACAAACACAGAAACCAGTACAAAATTTGGTCAAAACTATAGCTAAAGGGCCTGAAGGGTTAAAAGTGTCTATGTGACACCAATCAGACAAAACGAAAATCCTAAATCTTTTCAATGTTCTTGAACAAAGTTCTAAGAATAAAAAGAATAATGGACGACAATCTGCCAAAGCAAGCGAGTCTGGCAGATGAAATATTCACGAGAGGTGAGGACACCCCCCCCTCGATCACTGATAGCTCTGACAAACTGCAGCTCAGAAGCGGCAGTAAACGAGCGACAACGATAATTAAAGTAGTTTGACAACAAGACTAAATGAGCAATATTATGTACATCCCAACAACATAAGTCAAAAAAGAATATAAAGCAATATATTTACGATTTAGCTATTATCGCAAATATAAGCAATATAAAATTATATGAAAAGGTAATATACATTACATATATACATAATAATCATTGTAACCCATTCAGGGTTGCAACAGGTCCCCAAGCCCTCGAAAAGGTCCCAGGCCCAACAAAAGGTCCCCAGGCCCCTGAATAGGTCCCCAGGCCCTTGAAAAGGTCTTCAGGCCCTAGAAAAGTTCCCAAAGCCCCTGAAAAGGTCCCAAGGAGCCCAAAAAATTCCATAGGTCCCCGAAAAGTCCCCAGGACCCTGAAAAGGTCCCAAGATCACCAAAAAGGTCCCCAGGCCCCCAGAAAGGACCCCAGGCCCCTGAAAAGGTCTAAAGGCGCACAAAAAGGTTCCCAGGTCTTAGAAAAGGTCCCCAGACCCACTAAAAGATTCCAAGTTCCACAAAAAGGTCCCCAGGCACCCCGAAAAGGTCATCAGAACCCCTAAAATGTCTACAGACCCATGAAAAGGTCCCAAGGCCCCAAAAAGGTCCCCTGGCCCCAAAAAAGTCCCCAGGCCCCTGAAAAGATCCCCAGGCCCCCAGAAAGGCCCATAGGTTGCCAAAAAGGTCCCCAGACCTCAGAAAAGGTCCCCAGTCCCCCATAAAGGTTCCCAAGCCTCTGAAAAGGTCCCTATGCCCCTGAAAAGGTCTTTAGGCCCCAGAAAAGGTTTCCAGGTGCCAAAAAGGTCCACAGGCCCCAGAAATGGTCCCCAGGCCCCAAAAAAGGTCCCAAGGCCCCAGAAAATGTTTCCAGGCCCCAGAAAAGGTCCTCAGGCCCCTTGAAAAGGTCTACAGGTTACAGAAAATGTCCAAAGGCCCCAGAAAACATGCATAGGCTCCAGAAAATATCCCGAGGCACCAGAAAAGGTTCCCAGGACCTAAAAATGGTACCCAAGCCCCCGAAAAGGTGCCTAGCCCGGGAAAACGTCACCAGACCCCAGAAAAGGCTCCCAGGACCCTAAGAATGGTCAATAAGCCAACGAAAAGGTGCCTAAGACCCATAAAAGGCCCCCAGACCACAGAAAAGGTCCACTGCCCTTAGAAAGGGTCCCTAAGCCACAGAAAAGGTCCCCAGGTGCTTGAAAAGGCCCAGAGGCCCACAAAAAGGTTCCCAGGCACCAGAGAAGGTCCCCAGGCCCCCGAAAAGGTCCCTACACATCAGAAAATGTCCCCAGGATCCAGAAAACGTCCCCAGGCCCCACAAAATGTTCCCAGGCCCCAGAAAAGGCCCACAGGCCCCAGAAAAGGTCGCCTGGCTTTAGAAAGGGTCCCTAAGCCACAAAAAAGGTCCCCAGACCCCAGAAAAGGTCCCTAGGTCCCAGAAAAGGTCACAAGGCCCCAGAAAACGTGCATACGCCCCAGAAAACGTCCCAATTCCTCAGAAAAGGCTACCAGGCACCAGAAAAGACCCCAATGCCCCAGAAAACGTCCCATGGCCTTTGTAAGGGTCCCTAAGCCACAGAAAAGGTCCCCAGGTTCTTGAAATGGCCCAGATTCCTTCAAAAACGTTTCCAGGCCTCCGAAAACGTCCCTAGGCATCAAGAGATGTCCCCAAGCCCCTGAATAGGTCACCAGGCCCTCGAAAAGGTCTTTAGGCCCCAGAAAAGTTCCCCAAGCCCCTGAAAAGGTCCCAAGGCCCCCGAAAAGTCCCAAGGTCCCCAAAAAGGTCCCCAGGCCCCGAAAAGTTCCCAAAGAAACCCAAAAGATGCCGAGGACCTAGAAAGGGTCATTAGACCCCTAAAAGGTCCCCAAACACACTAAAATATCCCCAGGCCCACAAAAAGGTTCCCAGGCCCCCAAAAAGATCCCCAGGACCCCGAAAAAGTCTCCAGGCCCCCCAAAAGGTTCCCAGTCCCCAAAATAGTTCCCAGGCCCCTGAAAAGATCCCCAGGCCTCCAGAAAGGCCCAAAGGTTGCCAAAAAGGTCCCCAGGCCACAGAGAAGGTCCCCAGGTCCCCAAAAAAGGTTCCCAAGCCCCTGAAAAGGTCCCTAGTCCCCTGAAAAGGTCCCAAGGCCCCAGAAAAAGTTTCCAGGCTCCAAAAAGGTCTTCAGGCCTCAGAAAAGGTTACCAAGGCCCCAGAAAAGGTCCAAAGGCCCCAGAAAATATTACCATGCCCTAGAAAAGGTCTCAACGCCCCAGAAAAGGTTCCCAGGCCACAGAGAAGATCCCCATGTCCCAGAAAAGGTCACCAGGCGCCAAAAAATGTGCACAGGCCCCAGAAAACGTCCCAAGGCCCCAGAAAAGGCTCCCAGGACCTAAAAAAAAAGGTCCCCAAGCCCCCGAAAAGGTGCTTATGCCCCAGTAAAGGTCCCCAGGCCCCAGAAAACGTCCCAAGGCCCTAGAAAAGGTTCCCAGGCCCCAGAAAAGGCCCTCAGGCCCCAGAAAAGGTCCCCTGGCCTTAGAAAGTTTCTCTAAGCCACAGAAAAGGTCCCCAGGTACTTGAAAAGGCCCAGAGGCCCACGAAAAGATTCCCAGGCCCCTGAGAAGGTCCCCAGGCCCCCGAGAAGGTCCAAATTTCCCCGAAAAGACCCCAGGCCCTATAAAAGATCCCAAGATCGCCAAAAAGGTCCCCAGGCCCTCGAAAATGTCCCCAGGCCCCTGAAAAAGTCTGCAGGCCCCCGAAAAGGTCTAAAGGCCCAGAAAAAGGTTCCCAGGTCTTAGAAAAGGTTCCCAGGCCCACTAAAAGGTCCCAAGGTCCCCAAAAAGGTCCCTAGGCATCCCAAAAAGGACCCAAGGCCCCCCTAAAAGTTCTGCAGACCCATGAAAAGGTCCCCAGGCCCCCAAAAAGGTCCCAAGACACCATAAAGCATCCTCAGGCCCCAGAAAAGTTCCCCATGCCCCTGAAAAGGTCCCAAGGCCCCCGAAAAGTCCCAAGGTCCCCAAAAAGTTCCCCAGGCCCCGAAAAGTTCCCCAAGAAACCCAAAAAGGTGCCGAGGTGCTAGAAAGGGTCATTAGATCCCCTAAAAGGTCCCCAAACCAACTAAAATATCCCCAGGCCCACGAAAAGGTTCTCAGGCCCCCAAAAAGATCCCAGGGCCCCCAAAAAAGTCCCCATGCCCCGCAAAAGGTCCCCAGTCCCCAAGATAGTTCCCAGGCCCCTGAAAAGATCCCCAGGCCTCCAGAAAGGCCCAAAGGTTGCCAAAAAGGTCCCCAGGCCCCAGAGAAGGTCCCCAGGCCCCCAAAAAGGTTCCCAAGCCCCTGAAAAGGTCCCTAGACCCCTGAAAAGGTCCCAAGGCCCCAGAAAAGGTTTCCAGGCTCCAAAAAGGTCTTCAGGCCTCAGAAAAGTTTACCCAGGCCCCAGAAAAGGTCCCAAGGCCCCAGAAAATGTTACCATGCCCTAGAAAAGGTCTCAATGCCCCAGAAAAGGTTCCCAGGCCACAGAGAAGGTCCCCATGTCCCAGAAAAGGTCACCAGGTGCCAGAAAATGTGCACAGGCCCCAGAAAACGTCCTAAGGCCTCAGAAAAGGCTCCCAGGACCTAAAAAATGGTCCCCAAGCCACCAAAAAGGTGCTTATGCCCCAGTAAAGGTCCCCAGGCTCCAGAAAATGTCCCCAGGACCCAGAAAAGGTTCCCAGGCACCAGAAAAGCCCCCAGGCCCCAGAAAAGGTCCCCTGGCCTTAGAAAATTTCTCTAAGCCACAGAAAAGGTCTCCAGGCACTTGAAAAGGCCCAGAGGCCCACGAAAAGATTCCCAGGCCCCAGAGAAGGTCCCCAGGCCCCTGAGAAGGTCCAAATTTCCCCGAAAAGACCCCAGGCCCTATAAAAGATCCCAAGATCGCCAAAAAGGTCCCCAGGCCCTCGAAAATGTCCCCAAGCCCCTGAAAAAGTCTGCAGACCCTGCAAAAGGTTTAAAGGCCCAGAAAAAGGTTCCCAGGTCTTAGAAAAGGTTCCCAGGGCCACTAAAAGGTCCCAAGGTCCCCAAAAAGGTCCCAAGGCATCCAAAAAAGGACCCCAGGCCCCAGAAAATGTTCCCAGGCCCCAGAAAAGGCCCACAGGCCCCAGAAAAGGTCGCCTGGCTTTAGAAAGGGTCCCTAAGCCACAGAAAAGGTCCTCAGGCCCCAGAAAAGTTCCCCAGGTCCCCGAAAAGGTCACAAGGCCCCAGAAAATGTCCCAAGGCCCTAAAAAAGGCTACCAGGCACCAGAAAAGACCCCCATGCCCCAGAAAACGTCCCCTGGGGACCTTTCCTGGGGCCTGGGAACTTTTTTGATGACCTTGGGACATTTTTTGGGGCATGGGGAGCTTTTCGGAGGCCACAGGACCTTTTCAGAGACCTTGGGACCTTTTTGGTGGCTGGGGACATTTTCAAATGCCTGGGGACATTTCATGGGGCCTCTGAACTTTTTTGGGGACCTTGGGACCTTTTTGGGGGCCTGGGGAGCTTTTCAGGGAAATTGTGACCTTTTCAGAGGCCATGGGACCTTTTTGGAGACCTTGGGACCTTTTTGGGGGCTGTGGAAATTTTCTATGGCCTGGAGACCTTTCCTGAAGCCTGGGAACCTTTTTGGGGACCTTGGCACCTTTTTGGGGGCCAAGGGATCTTTTTGGGAAAATTGGGACCTTTTTGGGGGCCTGGGGATCTTTTTGGAGACCTTGTTTCCTTTTTGGGTGATGGGGATCTTTTCTGGAGCCTGGGGACCTTTTCTGAAGCCTGCTGACCTTTATGAGGGACTGGGGACCTTTTTGGGGACCTTGTGATCTTTTCGGGGCATTTGGACCTTTTTGGTAACTTTTGGACCTTTTTTGGGGCTTGGGAACTTTTTCTGGGGCCTAGGGAACTTTTCTGGGGCCAAAGGACCTTTTTGGGGGCCTGTGGAAAATTTTAAGTGTGAAGACCTTTTCTGTGACTTGGGGATCTTTTCTAAGGCCAGGGGACCTTTTCTGTGACCTGGGGGCCTTTTCTTGAGCCTGGGAACCTTTTCAGGGGCCTGTGGACCTTATCTAATGCTAAGGGACCTTTTGGGGGCCTAGGGACCTTTTATTGGGCCTGGGGACCTTTTCTGAGGCCTGGAAAAGTTTTTGGGAGCTTGGGGACATTTTTGGCCGCCTTGGGACCTTTTTGAGGGCGTGGGAACCTTTTTGGGGACCTTGGGATCTTTTTGTGGGCCTGTGGATCTTTTCTGTGGCCTGCAGACCTTTTGTAAGGCCAGCCACATTGCCTTTTCTGGGGCCATCAGGCCTTTTCTGAGGCCTGGAGACCTATTCTGGGGTATCAGAACCTTTTCTAATTCCAGGGGATCTTTTTGGGGGCCTGAGGACCTTTTGGATAGCCAGGGGACCTTTTCTAGGGCCAAGGGACCTTTTCAGAGGCCTGTGGAAAATTGAAAGTACAAGGACCTTTTCTGTGGCTTGGAGACCTTTTCTAAGGCCAGGGGACCTTTTCTCTGGTCTGGATGCCTTTTCTGGGGCCTGGGAACCTTTTCTGGGGCCTGCTGACCTTTTCTAATGCCAAAAGACCTTTCTGGGGGCCTGGGGACCTTACTGGCGCCTGCAGACTTTTATTGGGGTCTAGGCACCTTTTTGGCGGCTTGGGGACCTTTTTTGGGGCCTGGGAGCCTTTTCTGTGGCCTTGGGATGCTTTCTGGGGCCTGGGGAGCTTTTCTGGGGCATAGGGACCTTTTCTGGGGCCCTGTTAACATTTTCTGAGACCTTGGGACCTTTTCTGGGGCCTGGGGACCTTTTCTGGGTGCTGGGGACCTTTTCTGGGGCCTTGGGACCTTTTCTGGGGCATTGGGACCTTTTTGGGGACCTTGGGATCTTTTTGGGGGCCTGAGGACCTTTTTGAGGACTTTGGGACCTTTTTGTGGGCTTGGGAACCTTTTCAGAGGCCTTAGAACCTTTTCTGGGGCCTTGGGACCTTTTCGGGGGCCTGTGGACCTTTTCAAGGGCCTATAGACCTTTTCTGTGGCCTGGAGACCTTTTATAAGGCTAAGGGACCTTTTCTTGGATGAGGGGGCCTTTTGTGAGACCTAGGGACCTTTTCTCATTCCAGTGGATCTTTTTGGGGGCCTAGGGACCTTTTCTGGGGCCTGGGAACCTTTTCTGGGGCCTGGGGACCTTTTTGGGGGCCTGGGGACCTTTTTGGGGGCCTGTGGAGCTTTTTGGTGAAATTGTGACCTTTTCCGAGGACATGGGACCTTTTCGTAGACCTGGGGACCTTTCCTGGGGCCTGGGAACCTTTTTGGTGACCTTGGGACCTTTTTTGGGGCATGGGGAGCTTTTCGGGGAAATTGTGACCTTTTCGGAGGCCACAGGACCTTTTCAGAGACCTTGGGACCTTTTTGGTGGCTGGGGACATTTTCAAATGCCTGGGGACATTTCATGGGGCCTCTGAACTTTTTTGGGGACCTTGGGACCTTTTTGGGGGCCTGGGGAGCTTTTCAGGGAAATTGTGACCTTTTCAGAGGCCATGGGACTTTTCTGGAGACCTTGGGACCTTTTTAGGGGCTGTGGAAATTTTCCATGGCCTGGGGACCTTTCCTGAAGCCTGGGAACCTTTTTGGAGACCTTGCCACCTTTTTGGGGGCCAAGAAATCTTTTTGGGAAAATTGGGACCTTTTTGGGGGCCTGGGGATCTTTTTGGAGACCTTGTTTCCTTTTTGTGTGATGGGAACTTTTCTGGAGCCTGGGGACCTTTTCTGAAGCCTGCCGACCTTTATGAAGGACTGGGGACCTTTTTGGGGACCTTGTGATCTTTCTGGGGCATTTGGACCTTTTTGGTAACCTTTGGACCTTTTTTGGGGCTTGGGAACTTTTTCTGGGGCCTACGGAACTTTTCTGGGGCCAAGGGACCTTTTAGGGGGCCTGTGGAAAATTTTAAGTGTCTGAGGACCTTTTCTGTGGCTTGGGGATCTTTTCTAAGGCCAGGGGACCTTTTCTGTGACCTGGGGGCCTTTTCTTGAGCCTGGGAACCTTTTCTGGGGCCTGTGGACCTTATCTAATGCCAAGGGACCTTTTGGGGGCCTAGGGACCTTTTCTTGGGCCTGGGGACCTTTATTGGGGCCTGGGGACCTTTTCTGGGGCCTGGAAAAGTTTTTAGGAGCTTCGGGACGTTTTTGGCTGCCTTGGGACCTTTTCGAGAGCGTGGGAACCTTTTTGGGGACCTTGGGATCTTTTCTGGGGCCTGTGGATCTTTTCTGTGGCCTCAGACCTTTTGTAAGGCCAGCCACATTGCCTTTTCAGGGGTCAGCAGGCCTTTTCTGAGGCCTGGAGACCTTTTCTGGGGCATCAGAAACTTTTCTAATTCCAGGGGATCTTTTTAGGGGCCTGAGGGCCTTTCGTAAAGCCAGGGGACCTTTTCTAGGGCCAAGGGACCTTTTCAGAGGCCTGTGAAAAATTTTAAGTGCAAGGACCTTTTCTGTGGCTTGGAGACCTTTTCTAAGGCCATGGGACCTTTTCTCTGGTCTGGAGGCCTTTTCTGGGGCCTGGGAACCTTTTCTGGGGCCTGCTGACCTTTTCTAATCCCAAAAGACCTTTCTGGGGGCCTGGGGATCTTTCTGGAGCCTGCAGACCTTTATTGGGGCCTGGGCACCTTTTTGGCAGCTTGGAGACCTTTTTTGGGGCATGGGAGCCTTTTCTGGGGCCTTGGGATGCTTTCTGGGGCCTGGGGAGCTTTTCTGGGGCATAGGGACCTTTTCTGGGGCCCTGTTAACATTTTCTGAGACCTTGGGACCTTTTCTGGGGCCTGGGGACCTTTTCTGGGTCCTGGGGACCTTTTCTGAGGCCTTGGGACCTTTTCTGGGGCGTTGGGACCTTTTTGGGGACCTTGGGATCTTTTCAGGGGCCTGGGGACCTTTTCGGGGACCTCGGGACCTTTTTGTGGGCTTGGGAACCTTTTCAGAGGCCTGAGAACCTTTTCCAGGGCCTTGGGACCTTTTCGGGGGCCTATGGACCTTTTCAAGGGCCTATGGACCTTTTCTGTGGCCTGGAGACCTTTTATAAGGCCAAGGGATCTTTTCTTGGGTGAGGAGGCCTTTTGTGAGACCTAGGGACCTTTTCTCATTCCAGTGGATCTTTTTGGGGGCCTAGGGACCTTTTCTGGGGCCTGGGAACCTTTTCTGGGGCCTGGGGACCTTTTTGGGGGCCTGGGGACATTTATGAAGGCCTGTGGAGCTTTTTGGTGAAATTGTGACCTTTTCCGAGGACATGGGACCTTTTCGTAGACCTGGGGACCTATCCTGAGGCCTCGGAACCTTTTTGGTGACCTTGGGACCTTTTTCAGGGCATCGGGAGCTTTTCGGGGAAATTGTGACCTTTTCGGAAGCCACAGGACCTTTTCAGAGACCTTGGGACCTTTTTGGTGGCTAGGAACTTTTTCAAATGCCTGGGGACATTTCATGGGGCCTCTGAACTTCTGTGGAGACCTTGGGACCTTTTTGGGGGCCTGGAGAGCTTTTCAGGGAAATTGTGACCTTTTCAGAGGCCATGGGACCTTTTTGGAGACCTTGGGACCTTTTTGGGGGCTATGGAAATTTTCTATGGCCTGGAGACCTTTCCTGAAGCCTCGGAATCTTTTTGGGGACCTTGGCACCTTTTTGGGGGCCAAGGGATCTTTTCGGGAAAATTGGGACCTTTTTGGGGGCCTGGGGATCTTTTCGGAGACCTTGTTTCCTTTTTGGGTGATGGGGACCTTTTCTGGAGCCTGGGGACCTTTTCTGGGACCTGGGGACCTTTTCTGCAGCCTGGGAACGTTTTTGGGAGCCTGGGAACCTTTTCAGGAGCCTGGGGACCTTTTCTGAAGCCTGCCGACCTTTATGAGGGACTGGGGACCTTTTTGGGGACCTTGTGATCTTTTCGGGGCATTTGGACCTTTTCGGTAACCTTTGGACCTTTTTTGGGGCTTGGGAACTTTTTCTGGGGCCTACGGAACTTTTCTGGGGCCAAGGGACCTTTTTGAGGGCCTGTGGAAAATTTTAAGTGTCTGAGGACCTTTTCTGTGGCTTGGGGATCTTTTCTAAGGCCAGGGGACCTTTTCTGTGACCTGGGGGCCTTTTCTTGAGCCTGGGAACCTTTTCTGGGGCCTGTGGACCTTATCTAATGCCAAGGGACCTTTTGGGGGCCTAGGGAGCTTTTCTTGGGCCTGGGGACCTTTATTGGGGCCTGGGGACCTTTTCTGGGGCCTGGAAAAGTTTTTAGGAGATTAAGGACGTTTTTGGCTGCCTTGGGACCTTTTCGAGGGCGTGGGAACCTTTTTGGGGACCTTGGGATCTTTTCGGGGGCCTGTGGATCTTTTCTGTGGCCTGCAGACCTTTTGTAAGGCCAGCCACATTGCCTTTTCTGGGGCCAGCAGGCCTTTTCTGAGGCCTGGAGACCTTTTCTGGGGCATCGGAACCTTTTCTAATTCCAGGGGATCTTTTTGGGGGCCTGGGGACCTTTTGTATAGCCAGGGGACCTTTTCTAGGGCCAAGGGACCTTTTCAGAGGCCTGTGGAAAATTTTAAGTGCAAGGACCTTTTCTGTGGCTTGGAGACCTTTTCTAAGGCCAGGGGACCTTTTCTCTGGTCTGGAGGCCTTTTCTGGGGCCTGGGAACCTTTTCTGGGGCCTGCTGACCTTTTCTAATGCCAAAAGACCTTTCTGGGGGCCTGGGGACCTTTCTGGGGCCTGCAGACCTTTATTGGGGCCTGGGCACCTTTTTGGCGGCTTGAGGACCTTTTTTGGGGCCTGGGAGCCTTTTCTGGGGCCTTGGGATGCTTTCTGGGGCCTGGGGAGCTTTTCTGGGGCATAGGGACCTTTCCTGGGGCCCTGTTAACATTTTCTGAGACCTTGGGACCTTTTCTGGGGCCTGGGGACCTTTTCTGGGTCCTGGGGACCTTTTCTGGGGCCTTGGGACCTTTTCTGGGGCATTGGGACCTTTTTGGGGACCTTGGGATCTTTTCGGGGGCCTGGGGACCTTTTCGGGGACCTCGGGACCTTTTTGTGGGCTTGGGAATCTTTTCAGAGGCCTGAGAACCTTTTCTGGGGCCTTGGGACCTTTTTGGGGGCCTGTGGACCTTTTCAAGGGCCTATGGACCTTTTCTGTGGCCTGGAGACCTTTTATAAGGCCAAGGGACCTTTTCTTGGGTGAGGGGGCCTTTTGTGAGACCTAGGGACCTTTTCTCATTCCAGTGGATCTTTTTGGGGGCCTAGGGACCTTTTCTGGGGCCTGGGAACCTTTTCTGGGGCCTGGGGACCTTTTTGGGGGCCTGGGGACCTTTTTTGGGGCCTGTAGAGCTTTTTGGTGAAATTGTGACCTTTTCCGAGGACATGGGACCTTTTTGTAGACCTGGGGACCTTTCCTGGGGCCTGGGAACCTTTTTGGTGACCTTGGGACATTTTTTGGGGCATTAGGAGCTTTTCGGGGAAATCGTGACCTTTTCGGAGGCCACAGGACCTTTTTAGAGACCTTGGGACCTTTTTGGTGGGTAGGGACATTTTCAAATGCCTGGGGACATTTCATGGGGCCTCTGAACCTTTTTGGGGACCTTTGGGGCCTTTTTGGGGGCTGTGGAAATTTTCTATGGCCTGGAGAACTTTCCTGAAGCCTGGGAACATTTTTGGGGACCTCGGGACCTTTTGGGGCTTGGGAACCTTTTCAGAGGCCTGAGAACCTTTTCCGGGGCCTTGGGACCTTTTCGAGGGCCTGTCGACTTTTTCAAGGGCCTATAGACCTTTTTTGTGGCCTGGAGACCTTTTATAAGGTTTAAAGGGGCCTTTTCTTGGGTGAGGGGGCCTTTTGTGAGACCTAGGGACCTTTTCTTATTCCATTGGATCTTTTTGGGGCTAGGGACCTTTTCTGGGGCCTGGGAACCTTTTCTGCGGCTGGGGAACTTTTTGGGGACCTGG